>WOGO01007649.1:0-11037 GCA_015342085.1 Leptinotarsa defecta
TATATAAATGAAAAATTACTTGAAAATTGAGTATTGTTTCAAAATGTTGTGGACACTCATATTTTTCCGTACCTCACTACTTGTGAAAATAAATAAGAAATGTTGCAGTATCTATTTCAATATGGCTACATCGATAATAATAATTCTCTCATAGATTTTGAATCGACTATGACTAGTTTTCAAGAGAAATATTATCTTTTCGTAGATGGTTCATTGAATTCAGATACTCTGAGCTTGCTTCAAAGACCAAGATGTGTAATCGCTTAAAACACTTTGACGATTCTAGGTAAATGGAACAAAACATATATCAAATGGTCTTTTCCGCAAGCATCTGCCAAAATGAGGCTTAATGCTGAAAAAGCCTTCAGTTTATGGGGGAATATTTCTCATTTAAAATTCAAGTATGTTCGTTTGACGAAAACCGATAAACCTGATATAACTATATAGCTGGTACAAAGAAGACATTCATTCCGCCGAGACTGCATGTCTAATGGAGTATGTCAATTTGTATTTGAGGGCCCCGGGGGAATTTTAGCTCATGCTTACACACATGGGAATGTGTGTAAACATGAATTCATTTAGACAAAGAAGAATCGTGGGATTTCGATGGAAACGGAGGTACGAATTTTCTCATGACCTCTCATGACAGGAAAGTGGGTAGTACTTGGATTGGGGCATAGCAGCCAAGAAACTTCCATTATGTTTCCTTGGTATCAACAATTCAATTAGGAAGAGATGACGAATATGCCATTGGATCTTCATATGATCGATGTGATACCTCCACAGTAAAAACAACCCAGCGTTCTATTTCAAGAAAAATAACTTCAACGACAAATACTCCCCAAATAACGAAGAAAACATTAACTACAAATACTCCACAAATAACGAAGAAAACATCCAACACCCCTGAGACCGAAATAAAAAACCTTTGCAATGTGAAAAACCCCGATTTTATGTTTTTGGCAAAAGTTCCAGAATGTCCAAATTACAGACTATATGTAGTTACAACAAATATTTATGGAAGCTGGATTCGAATGAGATGTTGATACCTGCGAAACCAGCATTAAAGAATAAAACATGACGGCAATTTAACGGGCATTGAGTGGAGTATACAGGGGTGCGTCATAAATTATTTTCATTTGAACAAGTCTATATATGTGTAACCGCCACACCAACTGCGCTTAGCGCAACTGATACATAGTACGCCGAACCAAGCCGTACTGCGCAAAGCGCAGTTGATCAAGTATGTGGCGGTTACATATGTTATATCTCGCTTTGGAAATATAAGTTTTTGAAAATTATTTATTTTGAAAATGGGAAAACAGTAAGGAATTCCCCTGAGTTACAACAATACAATATTATTCGTCACTAACTTGAATATAAGTCTGAAAATTTGTAACTAACTTATTTCGTCACGCAGGACGGTATTTATAGGAGATTATTGTTTACATGTTCTGAAAATAAAGTAAGAAGAAGAAAGAGTCTTTGTGTCGTCTTGAAGAACTGCGTATATGCAGGTGTCGATTCTGCAGCATCAGCGTTGACATCTTGACACCTTGGTTATGAATGGAGAAGGTCAATAAACAACATATAACACACATGTATAGACTCGTTCAAATGAAAATAATGTATGACGCACCCCTGTATACTCCACTCAATGCATATTACATTGCCGTCATGTTTAATTCTTCAACGCTGGCAGCCATTTTTTTTTCTTCAACACCACACACACCTTGTATATTATTGTTTTCGTATTATTCCATTATCCATATTATTCAAACCCCGATAACGCTGCTGGATTCTGTGTTCCACATATTGGTTTAATTTATTTTCATCGATTTGAAATAGAACAAAGAATTTGATTATTTTACCTATTTACAATTTGAATTTTGACATAACAATGAGCCACTACCTAAATGCGATAATGCTCGTAATGTGAGAGTAGAGGCTTTTTCAGATGATCTTCAGATTGTTGAGCTTAGTGTTGAAGCGTTTTGTAAAATAGAAAAAAACATTGGGTTGTTACATAAGTATTTATTGATCACATTAAGTAAAATATTATTGTGAAATAGTCATTTATTGATAAATAGGGCATGGAACACCGAATAAATTCCAATTAAATTGTCCAGCTTCAACTATTTTTCGAGTGAACTCATTGTATTTACAGTAGGTGTATTTAAAAAAAAATATGTGTCCATCGATGTATTGAAAAGCACTTGTGATATCTCCTGGAATTCCCGGAAATATATCAGAAATCCGTCCTCTGGTTGTTATTACACCAGGTGTTTCTAAAAATTCCACGCATGATTTATTGCCATACAGTATGTAACCTTTTCCGCTATTAGTTTGGAATATCACATTTATATTGGATGTTACTCGAATTGGATGATTTTCTTTGATTTCTAGGCTAGGAAATACTGCCACATAATATTCACGTTTTATGTTTATCGAGTGCAATTATGAATTTTGAAAAATTTGTTTAACAAAAACGTTTTCACTCATATAATCAGCAATTTTCTCTGGTTTCGCAGGTATCAACATCTTATTCAAATCCAGCTTCCATAAATATTCGTTGTAACCTACATATAGTCTGTGATTTGAAAATTTTGGAGCTTTTGCCAAAAACATAAAATCGGGGATTTTCACATTGCTAAGGTTTTTTATTTCGGTCTCAGGGGTGTTGGATGTTTTCTTCTATATTTGGGGAGTATTTGTCGTTGGTGTTTTCTTCGTTATTTGGGGGGTATTTGTCGTTGAAGTTTTTTCTTGAAGTACAACGCTGAGTTGTTTTTACTGTGGTGTCATCTCTTCCTAAATGAATTGTTTTTTGTTGGTACCAAGGAAACTTAATGGGAGTTTTTTGGCTGCTATGCCCCAATCCAAGTACATACCCAATTTCGTGAGTTAGGGTCATGAGAAAATTCGTACTTCTGTTTCCATCGAGATCCCACGATTCTTCTTTGTCTAAATCAGTTTCTTTGCATTCATCATTCCCAGATGTGTAAGCATGAGCTAAATTCCCCCGGGGCCCTTAAATTCCAATTGACATACTCCATTAGACATGCAGTCTCGGCGGAATGAATGTCTTCTTTGTACCAGCGATATAGTTATATCAGGTTTATCGGTTCTCATCAAACGAACATACTTGAATTTTAAATTAGAAATATTCCTCCATAAACTGAAGGCTTTTTCAGCATTGAGCCTCATTTTGGCAGATGCTTGCGGAAAAGACCATTTGATATAAAAAATCTGTTTAAAATCTGTTTTTCCGTTAATCAGCTGCCGCCCCCATACGAACGACAACTCTCAGAAGTTGAGAAACTTGTGCGAGAAACTTGTGTTGAGAAACTAACGAGGTCTTACCTTTTAACGTGTGATTCCTAACACGGTGTTTTATTCCATTTACCTAGAATCGTGAAAGCGTTTTCAGCGATTACACATCTCGGTCTTTGAAGCAAGCTCAGAGTATCTGAATTCAATGTACCATCTACGGAAAAATAATATTTCTCTTGAAAAGTAGTCATAGTTGATTCAAAATCTGTGAGAGAATTATTGTTATCGATGTAGCCATTTCGAAATAGATACTGCAACATTTCTTCTTTATTTTCACAAGTAGTGAGGTACGGAAAAATATGAGTGCCTACCACAACATTTTGAAACAATACTGAATTCCCAAGTCATTTTTCATTGTTATATATAGTAGTTGCGAGTATGTGTGGGCGAGATGATAATGACGCCAGCATGGGGTTACAAAAAAAACATGAAGCACTCAGCTGCAACTTGGTTGATAACAATCTTTGTTTTTCCTTTGTCGATGTGTTATGTATTTCTTTTCATTTGATGTACTGTACGTGAAGATGCGACTATTAGTAACGAAGATGTCGCTTAGTGCCCTTCTGGCCGCCTTCTTTGTTTTTTTTTGTCGATTAATTCTGCATTCCTTTCCTTCCATTTGATGTGCTATACGTTGATATCCGATTATTATCAACGAAGATGTGGCTCAGTGCCCTTCTAACATGTTGCGTGATCTTTGTTTTTTACTTTGTCGATACATTCTGCATTCCTTTCTCTTTCATTTGATGTGCTGCACGTTGAGATCCGGCTATTATTAACGAAGATATGACCTAGTGCCCTTCTGGCTGCCATCTTTGTTTTTACTTTGTTGATAATTTCTGCATTCTTTCCCTTCCATTTGACGTGCTGTACGCAACGAACTGATAGTTATTAACGAAGATGTGGCTTAGTGCTATTTCACTATGTCGCCATCTTTGATTTTTCTTTACCACCTTCTTCCCCATATACACACACATATTGCATCGTATAATTCTTACACACGTCACATCTACCTCGAGTTGGGTTCCGCTACGAGGTCTGAAAATGACTAAGCTCAAGCTCCATAAGAAAAAGCATTGGATTTTGAGCCAGAAACGACATTTTTTATTGAATGGCGTATTTAGAGACACTCTGTACATGCTGAAGAATCACACGGTGAAACAATAGAGCCCTATTAAAATGCCATGTTTTTTAATGACGTATTTTGAGAAACCCTGTACATATTGAAGACATGTTTTTCTTAAATGATGAAACACCCTGTATATCTCGACGGCAAACATATTTTTTTCTTTAACTCTGGACGCCATGTTTATTTTCTTCAAACCGATTTTTCATTCATTATTACTATTATACCGGTATTTTTGTAATTCATACACGTCCACGTATTTTGAGACACCCTGTACACATTGAAGAATCGTACGCTAAAACGATAGAGCCCCGTTGAACTGGCATGTTTTTTATGATACACCCTGTAGACATTAAAGAATCGCAGGCTAAAACGGTGGAGCCCTGTTAAACTGTCATGTTTTTTCTCAAACCCTGTATACCTCGATGACAGCCATGTTTTTTTACATTGGCAGCCATGTTTTTTTTCTCAAACGCTGTACTGAATGCCCACCGTCATGTTTTTTTTTCTTTAAGCCAATTTTTACCTTCATTATTATTATTATACCATTATTTCATAATTCAACCGTGTCGCTGTCACGCTTGATTTTTTACGCGCCAACTTGAACAGCTCTTACAAATCCGTTCCTGAATTCACGATGGTATTAGGTGTACTGAAATACTTGCGATCAACTATCTCAGATTCGTTTAATTATTTTAAAAATCACCAGAAAGTATACAATTCGTTTTTAACAAGGACATTGAAATTTATTTTAGAAATTGAAACAAAAACTTGTGAAATGAAAAAAGCACAGAGAATACTCACATTTTTGATAGTTGAATATATGCACAAATTATAAATAAAGATACACAAATTACTAAGGGCACCCACCACTGACTGCACAAACTGCTGTAATGAAACGGAGGCTCACTGTTGATATTTTTAAAAAATACATATCTTCACTCCCTATATGACGATTCATATAAGACATTTTTTCTGATGGGCATAAATCATTTCTGTTTATCAATTTGACCTTTAATCGTATTGCGGTCATTTGATAGCGAATTATTTATTGTATTAAATGAAATTCGTGAATATTTCACAGTGTTTCATTCAACTGTGGAACAAAAAATATACAACAAATTTTTATTAGGAATCAGTCAGAGCACTAGGAAAATTCCATGCAAAAGAAAGATTTTGCTGAGGATGAATTCGCCGCAATAGATATGTTGTTGTTTAAGCTAGCTTGCGTGTTTCCAATTGTTTGAGATGTATTTTGAGAACTAATTCACTCTGTATACGCGTATTATGGATTGTTTTGGTCACTATCAGGTATTATCACAAAAGTATTTTGATACTCCTTGTATACGTTCCTTCTGCTTGAATTATCAATCAAAAATTTCCGCAATCTAAGACGCTATGTTTCATAAAACATGACATGAAGTGCTCTAAAACATATGAACCATTGTCATATACCGTCTTCATGCAATGAACTTGAATAAATTCCTCGCTTTATATCATAAGAACCTCTTATCTTAATAACACATTTAAAGAAATTCAGGTTCTGGTTCCTATTACAAACGGTTTATTGCCTTTCTGTTAGATGATATTCCTATTCTTTGAAAATATTTTGCAATGAAAATGCGTTTTTTGGAAGCGGTTGATGTGTACAAAATTTTGATTAGCGAAACATCCTAAATAATGATCTGAAAGAAATGATTTCGATATTTTGAAAATGAAATTTGCAGTAATTTTGAGATGAATTTTATCGACTGATAGTCTGTATTTTCAGACGAAAATTGATTAGAACCAAAAAATCAGTTCTAGTTCATATCATAAACGATTTTCGATCTTTCTGTCATGCGTTATTTGTTTAAGACGTATTTGGAAACACTCAGTCACTCTTATACGTGTTTATATTTTTTTGTTTGGCAAATATAGAGTTTTTTTCAAAGCGATTGGAGTGCCTGAATTGACTATATAAATTTTTCTGTTATGTTAACTTACATTTGGTTAACTCCTCCTGATGATTCTAACTTGGTTAACGAAAATGTGACTTACTGCTCTTCTGGCCGTAATCTTTGTTTTTTCTCTGTCGATTTATTATGTTTTTCTTCTCCTTCCATTTGACGTGCTGTACATGATGATGCTACTATTATTAACGAAGATGTCGCTTGGTACCCTTCTGACCGCAATCTTTGTTTTTCTCTGTCGATAAATTCCACATTTCTTCTCCTTTCATGTGGTGCTCCGTGTGTGATGTGCTCCGAAGATGTTTCTTAGTGCCTTTCTGACTGCAATCTTTGTTTTTTTCTCTGTTGATGAATTTTGCATTTCTTTCCCTTTCATTTGATGTATTGTACGTGACGATGCTGCTATTATTAACGAAGATGTGGCTTAGTGTCCTTCTGACATGTTGCGCCATCTTTGTTTTTACTTTGATCGTGTTCAAAATATTCATACATTATCAACGCTGCCGCTACCTCTCAAGCCCAATATTACCGTGTTCACAGCCGTCGTAAAAACAATAACCCTTTATGGACACACCCTATATACCCATATTGTTCTCATTCCAAGCTCCACTTTGCGAGCGATAGCGTCGCATATCTTCCAACTTATCATATTGAACGCGCTCGACTCTCGTTATCAACAATGCCGCAACCAACCGAATGTACGCGTGACCTTGGGATGAACCAAAAATTGCACGATGGACCTTAGCCCATGTAAATCTCCATAAGAAAAGTTTCAGAACCGGTGCAGCATGTTGAACGGGCTCAATTCTCGTTATCAACAATGCAGCAACCAACTGAACTCACAATACCCATATCTACCAATTAACCAACCGAACTCACAATACCCATATCTACCAACTATTCGCATTCACTTTCAATATCCCTCGCTACCGTCGATATTATACTCAAAGGCTACCACAACAAACGTCCCCCCGCGTTCAACTCCCCAACAAAAACTTTTTTTATAACGTATTATGTTACCTACTATGTCTATTCTGTCTGCCGTGACGTCACGTTTGTCTCGCTATATCCGGGGACTATCTACTCGAATACTACTTCAAAATACCAACGACATGAGGTCTCTAGTGCAGGGTACTACCTTAAATGTTCCTTAGATGACAGCCTTTCTCGCTTCAATAGCTATCAAGGTCTGGATTGCATGGATTGGTTCGTTGGTGAAATGAATATAATTCGCAAAACTGGTTTCTTCGAAGATGAAAAATATCATACCCATTAAAGTCGATCCAAATGCTATCGGTGCCGTAACGACATGTCATATTTGTGAGAAACCCTTTACACAAAGAGACTTTATCGTACAAAATCAGTGTCTCTTTACAGGTTAGTTAGGGGATTCGTCCATCAAGTTCCATGTAATGTGACCTTCAAAAAACACTTTGTAGTTTCCATCACCTTCCATAACTTATCAGGCTAGGAGAGTCATTTTAAAATCAGAGATATTTCCAAGCGAGGACGCGTGAGTACATTTCCTTCACCTCCTTTGGTGATGAGACTGATATTAAATTCAGATTCATAAATTCATTTCGATTTTTGGGAGCAGGTCTTGATACTCTCGTATTAAATTTGGAAGTTGAAAATCTTGAAGAAAGAATTCGGCTATTTGGAAGGAGATAAATTCATGTAGCTCACTAAAATAAGTGTATTTCCCTATGATTATTATATATTGAAAATTTTTTATAGACTATAAGAAACTGAACTATCGACAAAAAAAATTTCTACGATAAATTGAATGATACCAACATTTCGGACAATGACTATACTCACGCTGAAAATTTTTGGAATTATGTTGGTATGACTATTCTCAGTTTAACCAAAATCGTTATGTATGATTTTCACTATAATTTAATGTTACCAAAGTTGGGAGTGGCAAATTGCAAGTTAATGTACACCGACACTGACTCTTTTATATACGAAATTTCCTGTGACGACGTTTACCTCGTCTTACTTCTACCAAATTTGAAAAAATTCGACACATCTGACTATATTCCAGATAATGTTTATATACCGCGAGTGAACAAAAAAGTCATAGGTCTGATGAAGGATGAAGCAAACGGGAAAATTATAACTCATTTTGCGGCTTACGGTTCAAAATGTACTTATAAATTGAATATAACTGATGATGATATTGAATATGGAAGGAAACGTTTAACGAGGAGAGGTTACAGTAAAAAACGATTGGATCGGGAGATGGAAAATTTTGACATAAGAAAAAAGTCAAAAGGAATAAAAAAATGTGAAGAATGAAATCACGTTCGATTATCATGATTATTTGAAAGAAAAAAAAAAGAAAAAACCGTAACCCAGCAAACAATCCGTTCTTACACCAATGATGTGTTCAGCATTGAACAAAGTAAAATTGGGTTGACTCCGCATGATGATAAGCAAAAAATTTTCCCAGGTTCGTTTGACACGCTTCCATGGGACATTATAGCTTGATGGAATGATTTTTTTTGTTTGAGTTGTACGCTTCCATTTTTTTTCAATTTCTACAAGAGTACCTATTCTTCGTTTTTTATAAATGTAACCATGTTGCCTTTCATGTGTTTCCATGTATATTCCTGTATTTATTTCAATTTATACACATTCATTCATTTTTTCTTTTTGTAATCAATGGATATATGCTTTATTTTATTCCATTATACTTATATTCCAATATGTATGTGTTTTATTTTTGAAAGATTTCAAGTAAAAAAGCAAAGTTCGTTGTATCACTTATTTAAAAAAGTTAACAATATTTGATTACTATAATAAAATAAATATTTCCGCAAGGCATTTGCATACATACTGCCTACGGGCGATGCTTGACAAAATCCACTCATTATTTCTGTATGGGATAAAATTGTCTTATTTTCACATAGCCATGTCTTTACCATATCGAATACATTGCAATACATGGCAATACAATCCGACACTACACTCATGTGGGTTCAGAGAATCAGGTTGACATCTTGCTCATACAGCTCCATGTCGACGTTACGTTTGGAGATTCCCACTCATTTGACGTCACTTTCAATGAAATGAATGACTTCCACCATATCGCCGCAACTAACGGTGACAGGTTCGAATTCGTCTGGATATCCATCGATGTCGCCAATGAAGAAATCAATCATCAAGTCATTGAGGATCTCGATGAGGGTGGCCCATTCGTAGGTGATGAAAGAGATGTGTCGAGATGAATATTTTAGTATCACACAGGCACTAAAATCTCTCGTTGGACTTAGACCACATTGAATTTCGTAGGTATTCATGGGAAACGTCATCAATAGCAATGTATTTTCACTTTGGGCTTTTGAGTTCATACCTATTCAATGCCGCATCAACACTATTATCATAATGAACTTGAACTGCATTCTCATATATGTTCAAAGCTTGATTAATATTACCATCATCATCGCTGTCGGGCAACGCCACTTCTTCGGTGTTGGTTCAACTACTATCGTAGTCGAATATAAGGTGAGTCACCGGAGATATCCCGCTATCAATACTCGATTTGATTCTAATGCTCGATCAATAGCATTGAGAGTTGACTCGTAATCACTACTAGCACAATCGGACACTTCATCATAACCACTGACATAGTTACTATCGGCCGACTTTTTTTCAACTGAATATTCATCTGTGTTTGTATGCGCTCTTATAGCTTCAGATCACGTGGTCAATTTTAGATACTGTGTGTTTTTGTTGAACACACAAATATTTATTCACATAAGGCTCTTCCAATACAATGTCAGTGTGCTTGTTTTCCATAAGATTCTATACAAAATCGACGGTTTCGATCCACCTGTTGTGTTAGTTACCTAAAGCCAGCCATCTAAATATATATAACTCAAAGATGACTGACTGACTGACACAGTGATCTATCAACGCACAGCCCAAACCACTGGACGGATCGAGCTGAAATTTAGCATGCATGTAGATGTTATGACGTAGGCATCCGCTAAGAAAGGATTTTGATCAATTCTACCCCCAACGGGTATAAAATAGGGGATGAAAGTTTGTATGAAACTTTGTCAATTTTAAACCGATCGGGCTGAGACTTTGCATGCATAAAGCTACTATGACGTAGGCATCCCCTAAGAAAGGTTTTTGATAAATTCTATCCCTAAGAGGATAAAATAAGGGATGAAGGAGGATGTAAATGTATTAGTTTGAACCTATCACTACCTAATGGAACGAATGAATGAAGACGAACAAAATAATTTTTAGTTCTGAATGTTGACAATAGATGGCGTTAGTAGTATTTTAAAACGCGCTATCGTTGTGTTTTCACTGAGTAACATATACCCGATGATGAGCCGTATCTAATAGTACATACTATACCTAAATATTTCTAGCGGATTATATTTGACGATTTTGGCTGTTCTCTTGGCATATTTTGGATTGCATTTGTTTTGTTTCGGTTTATTTGGCATTTGTTTTGTTTTCGTTTGATTTAATTATAGGTTTTGTCGATTAGACTTTTTTAAATGGCTAAAGAAAATCTGAACTTTGGAGAATATACTGTAGCCCCTATTGTTGGTGACGGTGCATGATTATTTCTTGCTCTCTCTTATTCAATGTACGGAACAC
>WOGO01007650.1:0-11036 GCA_015342085.1 Leptinotarsa defecta
AGATACGTAAAAATCATAAAAAATAGAGCACATTCAGTACTTTCATAAGTATATTCGTGATTTAGGCACTCGAAAACATAAAAATTTGCAAAAATATCCAGGGCAACACAATTTTTTTTTGTAGAGCTGTGTTACGAAATTTATGTTAGGCAAATGCTAACTGATACTAGGATTTTGATAACGCGAGTATCTTAATTACGATGAAGTTGAAATAAGAGTAGAAGTTCACCTTTACCGAAAAATAAAAATTTGTTGGCGTATTCAAATAACCTTCAAGATGAAATTGCCAAGTTTTTGGACGATTTACAAATATGCAGTCTAATTGAAAATACTATAATCGAGCAAAATACAAGTTTAGTGAACACTCACAATGAAAATTGTTCAACAATTATGAAAGTAATGATTTAATTTTTCTATTTCAGACTTACGCAACACATAGGCACCAAAAGCCAGCGAAAGCAGTAGAAACTTTATTAAAATCAATGTGTTCATTTTTACGAGCTTCCAAAGAATTGGGTGCACCGAATAATTTATATGCTCCTTGAAATAATGCAAATTCTATGTTATCATTCCTGAATGTAGTTCAAAAGGTGTTTATCATTCAAAAATTCCTGTAGATAAAGACTGAATCGAAATCAAGTTAATAATAATAATAAAACTTTATTTCACATTTTTCACATTTACATTCATGTTTCAATATTTTGAAACAGAACTAAAAAAAAACCCTACTGAAATCATTAACAGATACATTTCTCTACATTCGATAAAAAAAAAATTGAATTTATGTTAACAGAGGTATTTGCAATACAATAAAAATAAAAACAATATAAAGTAACAGTTTGTGAGAGACTATATTATTATTGCATTATTTTATTATTTCTGTTTTCTATATAGGAACGTACATACAGGGTGGGCCATCGAAAATTTGACATGGAGGTTTTGGGTACTAATCTTGCAAATCCTGAAAAACGCTTAGACAGTTTTTTCCCATTTACAGCGTCGTCACTTCAACCACGGAGCAGAGGGGTGAACAACCCTTGGAATTTTAATAGGGAATAGGGGGCGAGTCGTACATCATTTGAAATATCTTGGAATTCACTAAACAACGGTGTACATTCACTTCACTTCATTCTCATGTTAGCATATGCTCAAAATAGGCACCTCCAGCTTCCCTCTGCTCCGGGGTTGAAGTGACGACGCTGTAAATGGGGAAAAAAACTGCTCCCTCCCAATAAAAATCAACCTGTCTGAGCGCTTTTCAGGATTTGCAAGATTAGTACCCAAAACCTTCATGTCAGGTTTTCGATGGCCCACCCTGTATATATGCATATAAACGTGCACACATACACATATTTAAATATAAACATCCAATTTTGGAGACATGATAAATGATAAAAAAACTTTCTATGTTTTTACCACTTTCATTTGTAACTAATGTTACTGCAGTCTCGTCCTATGAGGACATTTTCAGACAATTGCAATAAACTGAAAATAAATCATAGCCCTTTTATATCTACTGTCGTTTTGTGTTGGTGTTTTCTCGAAAATTTGGTTGTTGCAATGTGGTTTATTTTTTAAATTATGTATCTAATATGTATGACGGTTTTTAAAATAGTAATAATTTGAAAACGAAGAAACTACTTTTCGATACCTGAAAAATAATTCAATTGAATTCGAAACGTCGGCAAGAAAACAATTGTTTTTTTAAGAAAAAATTGAACCTGTTACCCAGCCAACTTTTCTTCATTGTATATCATTGAAAAGATAAACTGAGGAATGAATCCGTTACTTCGTGGTAGGAAATCAACATGAAAAATGGGAATTGAAATTTCCTACAACAAAAGTTGTTCATACATTTTTGCACGAGTTTTTTTTTGAATAACTCAATTATTTTCAATTCTACGACAAAATTTGTGATGAACAAAATTGTATAACATCAAATTTTCCACAATTTCGGTCCCTATCCTTTTTTTTAAGGATAGATATTTTTTCATTCATCATAGTAGCTAATAATACTAATAATGATAACAAAGTTGTTATTGTCTCCATTTGTGACATGATGCGAGTCTCATCCCCAGCCGTGCCAAAGGATCATAGAACTGTCAATTCTACCACTTCCTTACCGGGCTGGAAAGGAGCTATATAGCCCTGCCACCGAAGATAGGAGACGTAATCCCTATGATTTTGGGCGGATAAGGCGGAATGCTCCGGATGTGTTTCCTACCACAGAGCATGCATTCTCGCCACGTACCCTTTTCCGCGGGCTCACTATTTTCGTAGCAATGCCTAAGGCTATCTCTCAGCTTATGCCAAGGTGGGTCTACCGGGTAGTTAGCCCTGTAGACCCACGGCCGGCACCGAAGGAAGAATTGTGTTCTCCCTTCCGGGGGCGTAAAGGCTGCCGGTCCGGTTTTGCACCCATCGCTCTGGTGAGTATTGGCGTAACTCACCAAAGGCCTCAGGTATTCTTGGGTCACTGCGCTTGCTTAGGGCACATGATTCTCGGACCCAATGAACACTTACGCCACGGTGTGGGTAGTGGTCGTTGGTTGATAATGCTGGTGCGACGTTCTGAATGTATCAGGGCTTTGGGGATAAGGCCTGACCAGTGGAAACTTAGGTTGAAAAAATAACGAAGTTGCTTGGGGTCTTCATCAACAACATTGAAGATCTTGGCTTATCAAAGCGCCTAACTTTCGCTTTCCTCAGGTTGAGTGGGCTGAAGTCGGAAACTGAGGGGTTCATCATGACCTGCTACGATGGTGTCTTCAACAGCTTAGTCTACCGCAGTCGCGTGAAGGATATGAAGGTTCCTGACACAAGATACAGGGCCTGCCGCGAGGCGCCCGAAACCCTAATGCACTTGGTATCAGCATGTCCAGCATATGCGGTCTCGGCCTATGTCCATCGACATAACGCGGTCCTAAGAGTGCTTTATTATCACCTACGGCACTCTTACGGTATTGACCGATGTTGACCTACGCTCCGGGGGATATTGAATTCGTTGTGGGGTTTTCGGTTCCTAACGTGACGATTATCGTCCGAGAAGAAGAGAAAAAACGCATAAAATATCTAGGCATGAAATATCTAAGGCAGAAATCTTAACCGGACAAATACAGAAGGCTTGCTCATTGCACTTACTCGGGGCACATAATTATTGGACCTAATGATCACTTACCCTACGGGAGTGGTCATTGGTTGATAATGCAGGCGCGCCCTCTCGAATGTATCGGGGCTTCGGGAGTAGGGCCTGACCAGCACAAACTTCGGTAATGAAAATAGAATAATAGATGTATCGTCATAAACAAAAATAACTTAAAGTCATATATATAAAAATGGATGTTTGTTGATTGGTTGGTTGGTAAATGATAAACTTCTATAAGTATAAGTAATTTTTCATAGAGGTTTTTAGGCTATCAATTTTTCTGTAACTCGCCACTAGATGGCTTTGCAGAACACTTTTTTGAAAGCACATATACATAATCTAAATTCGAAATTTAAACATCTTTTGACTGCACCTAAGCATAAAACTTCTCTTTTTCGAGGATCTTTTTCTTATAACATTGCACGCTTATATAATCGGCTACCCATTGAATTGAAATCCCTACCACCACTTAGTTTTAAGGAAAATCTGAAGAGATTTATGCTACAATCCGGTTCTCTTTTTTTATAACATTGATCAGTTGACGCCTATACATAATATGTGTTTACCATAAATATCTAGAAATCAATAAATTTATCATTGTTTGTGATATGATTTTTCACATATAAAACATCAAATTCTCATTTATTCGTTTTTGCCTCTGTTTTCAGCTGTGTTTCTTTTTCTTCTACTCTCTCCCTTCTTTTCTATTTTTTTTCTATTTTTCATTAAGTTCAATGGCGAACAATGTGTAATAATATAAGTTATCTCTAACTGGTTGGATGGAAGAGCAATTTCTGTCTTGATTTATCATGCGCAGACGTTGAATTCTGCCATTTGTTAGGTTAGATTAGTATATCTTGTACTGAGTAACCTTTCACTGAAAGCATTTATAATTATTATTATTATCATTATTATAATTTAATGATAAGCATAAACTGTACAATAAAGAAACTATTGCATTTGTTTCACAAATATATTGAAAGAATTTTGGAAATTTAACATCTACTGAAATTATGGTTACCTATAAATTTTAGTGTAAGAAACAACTTGAAATATTCAAAATCACTTGATAAAGCTACTGTGTTAGCGAAACATGTGATATATTTTTCAAATAAAGTTTGTGGAGATTGAATCGTGAGATGTAGTTTTTGAAATTACTGTAAAGAACACGTCAAGAACTTTCAAACGACATCCTACTTCTACTCTGGACTTTGCTAGGGTGTAGAAGTGATGTAGTTGAAAATTGATGATTCATTTCTTCTTCAATCTCTTTTCAAGCACAATTCATAAATATCTCAAATAACAAGAATTCGGAGAACTTGAAATCATTAACGAATTTGATATTCCAAACTCAGATAACGAAAGCTATGTCAAATTCCATCTCTGCGAGATATATTAATTACATCAAGGATGAAATATTATCTCGAGTTTGCTGCTCCTCGTAACAAACCAAGTCCTTTATTTTCAGCGCATAAATATCATCACAGTTCCCAATTTAATGCATCCTTTGCTGAAGAACACAGAGGAAAACATAATATGGGCTGATGTTGCAATATTAGTTCCTAAACAATGCCCATTACAGTATCTACTATGCGCTTTGTGCTCGCCATTAAACTTTGTGATGAAGGCTCCATACATACAGAACCGTTTACAGGAAGATCAATAGATAAAATAGGTGAGGAGAATTCAACGAGAAATTTTAGATTTTTATGGACCTTTTTTGGGTACCTTTCACAATCTGAAAAATATGAAAATTATTACTTTTTCGACAGATAAAGAAATAACTGCATATACAGTGCATTTCTTTAATGTCCCCCCTTTTATTTTTTGAACGGGTCAACTCAAAAAATTGAAATTTGTGATAATGAAATTAATACATGAATACTTCATTATGAAGTGAAATTGACAGATGAAACTTTCAAGTTGATGACTGGGCGCCATCTGGGAAAAAAATTAAATGGAAAGAGGGATCTTGTGACACATCATTTTGAAGCTTCTGAGGAATACTTCACAACACTAGAATATGAAGTCAATATCTTCACCTACTGCAATGGCGACCTATTTAATGATTTCCTGAAGACAAACACGTTAATATCGATATTTCTAGAAATATTCCTTTTTATCTGCCATATGGCAATTCCAACATTCCCATAAGGTTTTTCGGAGTTATTTTTTGTTTATTAAAATGTATAAATCTCAGTACGACAATGAACATCATTGTTCAATTAAAATATTCTCATTTAGTTTTCGGTTCCACTAGTGGAAAGGTACAACGTCAACAATATCTGAAATGGTCAATTCTCGTCCATTGGAAGGAAAATTGAAGCGATTTCTAGTTAAGGTGTGACGCGTAACTTTCACGAGACCGAACGAATTTTCAATGAACGTTTTCCGAATCGTCCTATCTGTATAAAATATTTGAGGGAACTTGTATCCAAATTCACAGCTACCGGTAGTCTACATAACAAAAAGCCCCCAGTTCATCCGTCCATTCCGGAAGAATAGCAAGTGCAAATAATTGGTGAGATAGTAGTAAATCCTGAACAGTCTACTTATTCTGTCTACTTATTCCGTAGAAGGTGTCTCCTTCTATTGTATGGAGACTTTTGGAAAGGAATAGGTATCATCTATATAAATTCAAAATGGTGCACCAATTGACTGAAGATGACCCTGATCGAAGAACAGAATACTGCGGAAATCATGACGGAAACCACCGCAAGACATCCTATCTATCTACACAATATTTGTTTTAGTGACGAATGTACCTTTTTTCAAACGGCAATGTTCACAAACTAAATTGCTCTTATTGGAGTGACACCAACCCTCACGTTTTCTGGGAAACACATACCCAATATCCAGAAAAAATTATTTTTGCCCCCTTATATGTTTTACCGTAAAAATGGGCTATTCCATCGCGAGTGGCGGACACTTTATACCAATTTGGCCAACCCCATTCAGGTGGTAAGTGCATTTTGAGCATTTCCATCAGTCCTGAGAATTTCATCGTTCCACCTCGAATATGACGGAAGATACGGGGGTGTTTCCATAAGAAGTGAGACAAATTCAGATTTTTCGGGACTGAAATTTTTCCAAGAAAAAAGTGTATTCGTTGTAAGTTGGTAGTCCTGATCACGAATCTGGAAGAATTTTGAGCCTATTCTGCCCCCTAATATGTTTTACCGTAAAAATAGGATGTTCCATCGCGAGTGGCGGACAGTGTATACCACTTTGGCTAACCCCATTCAGGTGGTAGGTGCATTTCCATCAGTCCTGAGAGTTTCATCGTTCCACCTCGAATATTACGGAAGATACGGGGGTGTTTCCATAAGAAGGGAGACAAATTCGGATTTTTCAAGACTGAAATTTACTCAGGAAAAAAGTATAACTGTAGTAAGTTGGTAGTCCTGATCACGAATCTGATGGAATTTTGAGCCTATTTTGCCCACTAATATGTTTTACCGTGAAAATGGGGTGCTCCATCGCGAGTGGCGGACAGTGTATATCACTTGGGTGGTAGGTGCATTTTGAGCATTCCCATCAGTCTTGAGAGTTTCATCTTTCCACCTCGAATATTACGGAAGATACGGGGGTGTTTCCATAAGAAGTGAGACAAATTCGGATTTTTCAGGACTGAAATTTTCTCAGGAAAAAAGTGTATTCGTAGTAAGTTGGTAGTCCTGATCACGAATCTGAAGGAATTTCGAGCCTATTTTTCCCCCTAATATGTTTTACCGTAAAAATGGGGTGTTCCATCGCGAATGGCTGACAGTGTATATCACTTTGGCCAACCCCATTCAGGTGGTAGGTGCATTTTGAGCATTTCCATCAGTCTTGAGAGTTTCATCGTTCTACCTCGAATATTACGGAAGATACGGGGGTGTTTCCATGAGAAGTGAGACACACTGTATTTTTCAGATTGTGGAAGGTAACAAATATCCAAAAAAGGTCGATGAAAAACTGATTTTTTCCTCCACAAAAAATGACTTTCGTTGAATAATGGAACTGATTTTGAATTTTTCCCAGAAACTAATCTGTCCTGAGAATGTACCTGCTTCAAACATTTCATCTGAATAGCAGTTGTGTTCCTCAGAATATTCGATGCGTTGATTTTTCTTAATATGACCTAAAACTTTCAGTTTCAGTGTTCAGTATAATTTTCAAGATTCACCATTCGCATTTCTCATATCAATGTCTGTTTTTGAGTTGAAAAAACACCATTTACTCGCAGAACTATCGAAACTCGAGGGCTATAAACCCCACATTCAATTATATTTTCTCATGACTCATCCTTCCGACGTTTTTAAAGCATTTTTGTGACTCCATCGTCTTTATTCTCTTCGGCTTTTCATGGAGGTCCGCAAATCCCTGAGGAATTTCACTTTTTATTATTTCTCTCTCGAACAAATAATCTACAACGGAAAATTGTTCGTGCCCCGCTGATATTGATGGTGAAAGTATGGTCGTCATTTCGACAACATGGAATGGTTCATTGCGGTTCTTTCTTTTGCTGAATTAGACAGGACGTATTATTTCATTATGCGTTCATGAGGGCTTTTTTTGTTCTTGGTTGTATTTCTCATGGTCTTGAAATGAAAATTTCAATGTAGATTCAGGTAATATTTTCAACGGCACCTGACAGAGTTGATTTGCGTTAATAAAAAATGAAACTGGAATCTCTACCGGGAAATAAATACAAATCAAGCATTTTTTTGCAAAAATCAGAACTTCATTACTTTTCTTGACGCGCGTCACTCACCAAGTTGGCATCTTCAGGAGATGAAGAGAACTAATTCCCAAGTCTTGAACTGGTTTCTATCTATCTCTAACGGGGTACTCTTCCATTTTTACTTTCCGACACACATCAAGGATCTCTGATGGAAATGTACGTGATAATTTTCAGCAAATTCCAATAGAGTGACTTATGGAGAGTTTAAAATTGGGTTGTTTGAAATGGGGTCTTCGTCACTGTTCATAGTGACGACCACACTTTACTATTTCTAAACTTCGAGAGCATACGAAAATCTAGTGTCACGTACCGATCTCAACAATTCCAACCAGTTTTCTTGCATTCTATGGCCGTTTCCCAAAACTTTTTGACTTAATTTAGATTTTTCTGGTCTCTCAAACCGGATATGTGATGCTTGTTCTTTGAAACAACTTTCAAGGGCTCGCATAGTTTGACCGATATACTTTTGTCACGTTATTCACAGCTCTTTTAATATATATCCGACTTTTCGATTTCCATTTTTTTGGGTAACATAACATTTGTGAAAGTGAGCAAGAAGTTTCGAAAGCTACTTTCACGTCCAAGTTTCTCAAAATATGACATTAAAGAACAATGCACTTTGAAAATATCTCTTTCTGAGAAGTCAAAGATTTACAATTAATTTTCCTGACTAAGTTAGTAATGTTGTTATCACTTAGAATTTTGAAACCAATATTTTCGTTCACTGTTATAATGTCTAATGATCGATTTTATTGAAAAAAAAAACAGACACATAAACAATACAAGCATCTGATAGAACATTGAAAAGAAGACGATAGTCAACCAGGAGAGTTAACTTTTCTCAGTACTAAACTTTGTAAAAAGTGTATCAGCAGCTAGAGTGCCCAACTGAGAAAATACATTCACAATTGAGGGTATATCTATTCCCCATCCGTGAAAAGAATTTTAATTTTTACTCAAACGGCGTGCTTATGAAGATATTAGGGCTGGAAGTTTCTGCATTAGGAAAGTTCCAGCACAATCCAGATCATTCGAGAGTGTTCGAAAGCATTCCACAACAATGGAATAACACAAAATTCGGGCATTCAGGCCGCGGTCGAAAAAAACTGTACTATAAAATGTTTCGTCTGCTACTTCGACTGACATCTTCAGAGGTGTATGCGTTGACTGCGAAGACGGAGGAGATATCTCGAAGTAGTTCACTTCATTATTCCAACTACCACATAATTTCATATCAAAAACCTGGTTTCATGTTCCATTCTCTACAATTCCAGACAGTTTTCATTTATTCTATTGCCGTTATACAGAGCGTGTTGAGCAACATTTGTTTTTTTGGTCTCCAAAATTGGATATGTGCTGCATGTTCTTAGATACAAGTTTCAAGAGCTCGCAAAGTCTGACCGCTATATTTTCTGTCACGTTTGTCACAGATTATTTTGGAAGCATTCCACAACAATTAGAGAGAACAAAATTGGAGCCATTAGGTTGCGTTGTACTACAACGACTGATATTTTCACAGGTGTATGCGTTGACTGCGAAAACGAAGGTGGTATTTCGAAATAGTTCATTCTATTATCTCAATATATAAATGATTTTGATGACCTTTGATAAAATCCACTCAGAGGGATTATACTCAGTTCCCTAAAATTGATCATTATGAATGCAGAACGCTAACAGAGTGCTCAAATTACATTTTGTGAATTCGTTATGAATCGACACAATAGCTCTAGGTGGATTTATGATACTTTACCGAATCCACTCTATTTTTGTTTCGCGAAAGATTTCAAGTGTTCGGATCGTTTTCTAGGTGGTCTTCATTTGAGGCTCCATTTTTTATTGAGGGTCGGTAGTTCTTCCTCAAAATGAAACGAATGTACCGTCCTTCTAATTGAAAGTTTGCAGTTTTTATCAGCAGACATAGTTTTGGTTCGTGAAGATTATTTTAGTGCTTTCACATCTTCATTTTTTCTCTCATCCTTGAATTCACATGTCGATTATTTCGAAACTTCTGTCAATTGAAAACACATTTCCACTGGAGATTCAACGACATACGAAGTATTTCAGTGTATGAAATCGTCACATTCATTGAGAATAATGATCTTTTCGTTACAGAAAACGTACAATCGCTCCTTTCACTCAAGAGAAAACTGAAGTAGCCATTTTAATTCACACACTTATTGAGAAGTAAGGGCTTTATCAATTATTCATATCCTTCAGGTAATAAAGTACCCAATTGAAGCATTATTTGATCAGATCGAATCATGACGTAATCCTCTTTTCCAGCGGAAATTGAAAATATCTCAGGTATACCTGATTCAATCAGATGAGCTATGTAGGTATGTATTATATCACAGAGGCTTTTCATATAAAGTATTGAAATTTTCATCTTCAACAATCAATACTCAACACTCGAAAATGTTTCATTACTCCGATGCTCGGGGTAGAGTTTTCGATAAAAGCATGAAGAGGTTGCATCACTGCTAGGACTTCTCATGAATAAAATCTTCATGTTCAATCCAATTCACATGAAACATCAATGAATTGTACACATTAACCGTTCTCTTGAATTGCCCCATATATTGGTGAAAATCGTATGAAATTCCGTTCGATAGGTTTTTAGTTTGTCTTGTTTATATACAGTGCATTTCTATTTTCAAGTGATATCGACAGATAAAACTTTCAAGATGGCGACTGGGTGCCATCTGGGAAAAATATTCAATCGAAAGAGGGGGGTGTGACACACCATTTTGAAGCTACTGACAAATACTTCACAACCTCAGAATATGAAGTCAATATCTTCACCTAGTACAAAATAGCGGAACATTTAATTATTTCCTGAAAACAAACGCATTAATATTGATATTTCTAGAAATATTCTTTTTTATTTGCCATATGGCAATTCCGACAACTCGATAAGGTTTGTTAAGATATTTTTTGTTTATAAAAACGACAAAAAATGTCAGTACGACAATGAACATCATTGTTCAGTTAGAACATTCCCATTTAGTTTTCGGTTTGAAATGATCCCTTCTCGTCCATTGGAAGGAAAATTTGAAGCGATTTTTATTTACGGTGCGACGCGTAACTTTCACGAGACCAAAAGGATTTTCAATGAACGTTTTCCGAATCGTCCTATCTGTAGAAACTATTTGAGGGAATTTGTAT
>WOGO01007651.1:0-11036 GCA_015342085.1 Leptinotarsa defecta
GGAATTCATTTGTTTAGTCAATTACCAAAATTTGGATGATTTTGAATATTCACTTGAAAAGTTATCAAAGAAAAACATTTTTCATTTTGTAACTTCGAGGGCCCGTTACTTGGTAACGAAGGATTTTAGGAAAAAAAGTTATATGAAGTACTGGTGATATTTTGACCCTATCTATACATTTCCGAGAGGAAAAGAGGAAGTCCAGGGACACCCTGTATATGATTAGTGAATTCATAATGATTGCTGATTGAAAAAAAATTGACACTTCATTATCGAATACTCCTTTCTGAATAGTTTATTTCACCATGATTCACGTTGTCATCCCAAGAAATATCTAGAGTGTCGTTAGCTATTGACGACGAACCCAGAAATATGCATTTTATTACGCGAAGGATTTTATTATCATGTATATCCACATTACTTTCCGGAAACTAATTTCAAAGTTTTATTTATTTTAAATTAGTTTTACCAAATCTCTCGAGTACATATTCCGGGGGGATCGATGAAATACTTTATAAAACTAGATTTGAGAGTTCTTCGAGGAAATTTAGCGGGAAAAGTTTAGAAAAATCAACTTCCGTAAACATTTCAGATAAGTCTCTATGAAGTCACAATCCTCATGCTAATCTAAGTTTCATAATTTGAGGGAAGTCGGATAGTCTGTAAATATTCATTTCAAGTTTGTCTTATTGAACTTTCTGAATGTAACACAATGATACTATCTGTGCTCTTTGGTTTTTTAGTAATTACCAGTTAGTTTCGCCTACGAACGTTTACTCCCAAACGTCGAAACTTTTGCGAGCTGAGAATCAATTTTTCAGACTTACATATCCAATTCCGAATCTACGCATGGAGATTTAGTAAACAGTGAGAGATAGAAACCGAATGTGAGTGTTCATAGGTTTATTTGTAACCGCTTCAACCTGGTGTGCCACAGGGATCGGTTCTTGGTCCCATATTGTTCCTGTTCCTCCTACGAAGGTTCATCCATCGTGTCCGTATGTTGTGTCAAACAGATCAAATAGTTCTATATCATCTTTTCAATCATCACGGAATGACCCAATCTCAATGCTATCCATGATAATAATCATACAATTTCATTATATTAACCGGACTTCATCAGTTTGACACCAGTCCTTCTCTGTATGATATCTAGCAACCAGATGTTCCTCAATGTGTTGCATAAATGAGCTCGGAGAAATTTCATCATTTTGTTTTTAACTGAACATCGCCTGCGACACATAGAGGAGCCACGATATTGCAAATTCGGACCTTTTTTCGTTGTACTACGAGGTCTGCCACAGAGATTTCCGTTAGAAACTGTTTGAATCACCATTTCATGATAGTAACAGGTTCCAGTTGGAAATGTATTACTCAAATGACTTAACGAGGAAAATGGCAAAGAAATTATTATCAATCTAATTGATATGGTTCTTATCAATACAAAGAATGGTTGTTAACTCCAAAAATCTTTCGTAATAATGAAATGTAAGTTTGTCAGCTTGACGTCACATATGGAGCAGGATGAAAATATATTCTAATACACAATATGTAAATACAGATATTGAGGCAGGTATTCATAGAATTGCAATGGTGATATCATTCAATGGACCAATTATCAACAGAAATTTCAGAAATAGTTGTTTTGAATCATCAAAACTAATTTCTCAGTTCCTCAACCAATTATTTGATTGAATCTTGTTCAAAAATTGTCAACAGACAAATTTCGCATTTTCTCTTCATAGAGAATTTCACCTACACAGTAAATCAATCAATGTGACACTCCGATCGTCTCCCAACTCCCCTTTCTTTCATTCACAAGAAAATACCCACCTATCGGTAGTCACATGTTAATATCGTTTGAGTAATGGCAGAGAAAGACATTGATGGCTGTTACTGAAGACATCAATCCAGTACGTTAGCTGTCTTATACCACATTTTTTTTGGTTTGATCGGTATGTAATAACAGTGGCGTGCAAGGATTTTTTTTCAGATGAAATTCTATTTCAGCATACATTAGAATTCATGAATGATAGTGAACGTAACGAGGGAAATTACACAACTTGAATTCAAATTTGAGATGAAAATTGATGATATCAATAAGTTATTATTTCCAATCTTCAGGTATTGTGAAAAATTCAGATGTGATGAATGTCTGGAAGTTTTATACCTATACAAAGCATGCATTATCAGTTGGCCGAGTAACCGGACTGAGTGATATTCCTGATGAGGTAATAGCGTGCCCTGAGGTGAAACCCAGAGCATGTCTGGTCATCAGGAAGGGTATTGATTATTTTTTGCTCACAGGCTTCTATACCCAAGACATGGTAGCCTTACAAATTTACCTATCAGGCAAGAAGAAAAAGACGAATATTATCGCCTGATCCGTCTACTTTCCGGGATATTCGGATACCGTACCCCTCCCCCCCAGCTGTTAGACGTCTCATCGACTACAGCTCAAGGAAGTAACGTCAAATCACACAATACAACGTGGGGCAGCACGAATATGAACCATAGAGGTGAGTTACTCTTTGATTATATACTACGGAAAGGGATGTCTGTAATTAATGGGGGCTCGGAACCAACTTTTGTCACTAGTAATAGGCAAGAGGTATTAGAATCAACCATCAGCTCATATGCTATGAGCAACAAGTTGAAGCATTGGTCTGTATCTACTGAATCTTCTTGTTGAGACCATAGATATATTCTTTTCAATATTGAAACAGGTCTAAGACTAGTAGTGGAATATCGTGACTCAAAATATACTGATTGGAGTGGGTATAAAAACTCCTTTCAATCGTACTTTGAGGACGGATTCATTACTATCCACAGTTGGATATATGGATACAGTAGCGGAGCAATTTCGCGAAGCATGTGAACTGATCACTAAGGTTCAAAAAAGATAACAATAACTATTATTGGTAAAAGCCTGGAAAAACGAAAAAAAGAAGTTCGATGATTATTCAATCGAGCTGAAGAGTTAGGTAACTGAGAGCTTCATAAAACTACTCTAACGACATACAACAAGGAAATCAGAAAGGCAAAACGGGAGTCTTGAAAGAAGTTTTGTGAGAGTATATCTGATTTACCTCTCTAGAGAACTAACTGCTGAAATTGGATCGCTTAAACGACCCGATGGAACATTCACGATCTCTAGTGGAGCATTTGATAAAAAACCACTTTACTGGAAATCTGACTCTTGATAACAATATATTTCCCATCTTCGAGGAAGCTGAACGCCCGAAAAAGAACGATTGAGAGGTCGTCAAGAATGTATCACAGCACCGGCAGTTGAATGGGCTATCAAGTCATTTCAGCCCTGCAAATCCCCTGGAGAGGATGGTATATTTCCAGCTCTTCTTCAAAACGGACTGGAAATAGTTTTACCTATTCTCTTAAAATTGTATGGAACTAACCCGTCATGGAACTATATACCACCCAGTTGGTTGGCAGCAAGAGTGGTATACATACCTGAAGTGGGTCGGAAAAACCCACACCCTGAATCGGTACGACCAATTAGCCTTACATCCTTCCTGTTGAGAGCACTTGAGAGGATACTGGACGGACACATCAGGATATGCATCCTTACTAAATAACCACCAGTATGCTTATCAAACCAGCAAATCGACATATTTAGTATTAAACAACCTTGTAGAGAACAAAGAGGAGCATAGAACAATGCACTACCTCATTCTATTGGATCATCTCTGGCTAGGAAAGGTATAGAATCGACCATAACTGGCTGAATCTATGCTATGCTGGTAAACAGAACTGCACCTATGACTCTTCAAGGCGGGGCCATTAGGTTTAGGGTCACTAGAGGTTTCCCTCAAGGTGGGTACAGTCTCATCTCCTGATAGATGTCCACCTTGTTTCTGGTAAACAGTGAACAGAGCTTTGTCATAGTCAAATGCTTCTGCAATATGGAGCCAACACGATTTTTTGATATCTTTTTTTTTATATCTTTTCAATGCCAGCTAACAGACGCATTTTCACTTTTCGATGAAAATTTCAGTTTTTAACCACATTCATTAGTAACTAAAATTTCCTGCATTTCCGTCCTACGAGCAGATTTGCAAACTTATACATTACTTTCTGTTCATTTAAAAAGATTTCGTGGATTTTTTCATGTATTCTGGTACTACTACCTCATTTGGACGTCCACCGCTTTCTGCATCATCTGCATTCTACGACTATGTTTGTAGTTAGCAAACCAACTTCTAATTGTTGTTTCTGATTGAGTGTAGTCCTTATAAACTTTTAAAGCCATTGCTTTGCTTGAACAGTATTTTTTCCCATCAAGAAGAAGTGTAAAATGGAAACACGCCATTGTATTCATCCATTGTTTCCAAAATAACAAAAGTAATGTCACATTCATCAAAATCACTCACAAACTTATGAGTAGAATATGGAATTTCAACAGCTTTCAGTTAGATGTGAAGAAATAAACTTTAAATGTTCAAGCCCGTCTCGGATATACTTACACAGTAGGTTGAATGCACTGACGCCTATTTGAAAACAACTACTCCACTGGCTAATACCACGAACAACTTTGGATCATATTCGACAGGCGTCAGTGCAGCAATCTTCACAGAAAACTTCCTGCATATGCAATACAACTGAAAGAGTCGACCTTCAATTTTGGAACGTGGACACTTGCAGATCGGTTTCGAGTTCCTTAGCCACTCGTCAGTGCCAGATAGTGGCCATCGTCGACCTAAAGTCAATGATATTCCATGATTCAAAATCGAAATTCTTTCAGAGTATTACATTCCTCATCTTAAGTTGGAGCGAACAACAAAAATGTCACTCCGTCTAGTCCACTGCCTGTCTTCAAACATAGCTGACTAATACGAAAGCTTTCAGTTATTAATGATACTTTTATTGCAAAACGATCATTACAGGAAACAGCAAACGACAGCTACAGATTTAAAAAAGCAAGTTAAAATGTACTTTCAATGTCTATGAATCGGGGGATGAAAATATTTAAATATTGAGTTACAGTACAAATCTTAAAATGTTGAAACAGTATTCTAATACAAAGACAAGCATTTAAGTATACTTCTGAATTTAAAAATCTGAGAAACAAAATTGAACGAGTATCTAAAACTAATACACGTTATTACATCCAACAATTGAAAGAATAATAGCGTTTCTGCTTCAAGTAACTTATGACAGAACTCCTGAACCTCTTCAGGTCTTTGATATCTTTCAGTTCTTGAGGTAGTGAAGTGTATGCTTTGATTGCTTCGTAGTGTGTGCCTTTCTCATAATACGTTGATTTTTGGTAAGGGACAGATAGCTCATTTCGATGTCTTGTGTGGAGGTTCATATTAGTAGAATATTGATCAGCATTTGTAGGAAACAGATGGGGATATTTCTTTACAGAGTTGACAAGGCCCAGGAAATACAGTGAAGTCACTGTCAAGATGTCTAGTTCAGAAAAGTATGTCCTACATGAAGTATTACGACTCAATCCTAGTATACATCTCATAATTTTCTTTTGTGTTATGAATATTCTTTGTGAGCTTGATGAAGAGCCCCAAAATATAATCCCATAGGAAATAATTGACTGAAACTCACTACTAACTGAAAAAGCGGTGAATGCAATGAGACTAGTGCCATCTATGTGGTAAGTCCGAGACTTTTCAGTCCATTTTTGATTCAGAATTTCTTGAAACTTCCAGGTTTCTTCGAAAAGTATTCGACTTATGGCTGGAATTATATATTTCCATTCGAGTGTATAAAATCATTATTAAAACATTCCATTCTTTCACAATAATTAGTGTTTCTGCGGTGAACGCTCCAAATAACCATCAACTATTTTCACATCATTTGCACGAAAACAGCATTTTTGGAATGGAATTGATGTTCAGCATATTCGAACTAGCCACTATATTACGAGAAATGTATACATGGAATCAATCTTCATTACTGTCACAATTTTTTCACCTCTTTGTTTCAACATCTACTTATGAAATGAAAAAAATACAAAGTGCAAAGATAAATAGTTTTTGTGCATGAGGAGAAATACATTCTAAATCACACACATACTCTACTATATTTATATACGAGAATTTTTTAAATAAGGGTCAGTATTCTGAAATGATATAAAAACACGAATCCAATGACTATGCATTGGATTCAATATCAACCTAATTTTTTCAAATACTGACCTATATTATAATACAAAGTTAAATTTGTTATTATCGTATTTCCAAAAATCTATGAAAAAAACTAAAGGTCTGTATTTTCAAAAATAAACTTACAAAATAATGAACTGAATATCGCATTGCAAATTGCTTTATATCAGCTTATAACAAATATGAATGAATGGATGTTTATTGACATAAATATCGTACAGGTACAAGTTAAAATAGAAAACACTTCAAAAAACATAAAACCACAGAAACTATCTGGGCGATAGTTTGTACGTGGTGAGGCAATTAAAAAATAAAATTGAATCTATCTATGATAATCAGTGCTTGTATCTAAACTTATCTAACGAAAGAAAGCCCATTGGAAAATTTCAGTAGATGTTATATATAGCGATTCATTGTGTGACAAAAAAGAAAATATTATATCACCTAAGATAAGAAACATCATTACACAACTATGGAATCACAATCAATGTATGTAATCAGTCAATTTTCAATCAAGAATTGTCAATCAATTCATGTATCTCCCTTCTTGGCCTACTTATTACATAACTTTTAGCTTCAGTCTTGAACCTTCTGAGTATATTTTCTTTTTTACTTTATCTGGCAAGGTGTTCCATAATTTAGTCTCTGAGTACAAATAACTTCTCTGTCCGATGCATTTGTTCATAATTGGTGTAACATACTTCTGTTTATTTCTGGTTTCATAGACATGTGTGCGATGTTGTAAAGCACCTCTGTTTGAGTGTTGTATTATATTGACTTGCATATAATAAATATGTTGAATATCTAATACTTTCGCTTCGACAAAAAGTGATCGGTGGGATACCTATGCTTTTTATTCAGTAGCAATTTCAACAATTTATTTTGCAAGGTCTGTATTGCATAATTGTGTGCTCTTGAAACACTTCCAAAACCTATGATTCCGTAGCTCAGATGTGATTCTACCAAACTGTGATAGACTATTACTTTTTTTTTTATTCAAGAATTCAACAAGTTTTTTAAACCTATATAAAATACACCTCAATTTTTTTGTTAAGTAGTCCACATGAGTTTTCCATCTGAAAGAACGATTCAACATTGTTCCCAAATATTCAATTTCATTTGCTGGTCTTATTGCGAATTAATTTTGTATGGTTATATCATAGTTTGGAAGAGATGTCTCAACGCTACCCAATGGTAAGTAAACCGTTTTTTTGAAATTTACCGAAAATAGTCATGTTTTAATTTAAGTGAAGACCCTTTCAATTTTGATTTTCAAATTGTACCAGTTTGTGTCTTCATAGATTACCACAGTATCATCGACGAGGCTGATAATTTGACCTTCTTTCTTGAATAGAAATATGTTATTCATATAAATTGTCAATAACACCGTCCTTGATACACTGGCGTGTATCCTTTGTTTGGCTGATTTTATCATTGATGTTTTCGGTTTTTCAAATATATTTCGGAAAAACATGTAGTGTACCTATTATTCCACCATTCCATACTAAATGGTGGACGGTGATGATGTGCCATTTGAACATCATCACTGATTAATTGGTCATCTTTTTTGATACTTTCAATCTTACCCTTTTCAGTTCTGAAAACAACATTATTAATAGTTTCCATAACTTTAATGAATAATTTTTTTCTTTTTCCACCTTTTAATTGTGATGATTTCTTTTGGCTTGCTTAATTAATTTTTCTGTTGTATATGAAACAGTATTGATAGTTTCTCTGCCTTCTTTATCATTTGGAATGGAGACGGTTTTCAACAATTCTAGCTTTTGGCGAATATTTCAGAAACAACCCCTGATATTCTCGATATAATTGATAATTTACCAATATTATGGAGTAAGCGGATATATAAAAAAACATTTTTGTTCAATTTTTACTCGGCACAAGAAATATGCGTCTTGAAAAATACAATTATGTTTCTTCGAAACGAAACACGAAACTGTAACATCGTTCACGGTAAGCAGTTGTTAAACTCTAGGAATTCCAATAATTGTCCCGAACGAACCCCAGCGTGAAACAGAAACGGGCGAAAAGATCTTGCCAGGAAACTAAATTGCCACAAGTTTTGTGTCGAACCGAACCGGCGGCGGTTGACAAAGTGAGACAGATGATTGATTTTCGAGCGAACTGCTGATTTGGCTGCCAGAAAATTCGGTTCAGGTATTTAAGTTGCACGCATCGAAACGCCTCTGGCGAATTTTAGAGTCTGGCCGTGTAGAAATGGAGGTGTAGATGTAATTTGTCTTTTGAAATGGGATAACTTGTGTTTCGTGGAATTCCTAAAATGTGTTCGAGGACGTGAATGCAGTGGAGCGGAAAGAGTTTCGCTTTATGTATTCTCTGATTTGGATAGACAACATTTTTTTCTGTTTATTTAACATCATTCACAGAGGGTGATCAGCTGAATGTCACTTGAAGGCTGCTATGGTTGTTATAACATTACAATGATCCCAACATCAAATCGTTATTTTTAACACCTCGATACGTATTTTAATCACCAAGAGATTATCTTCAAGAGAAAGATTAAAGTAAATCTACATTCAATGTTGTCCTTATTTATACCAAAGTTGCTTATTACCTGATAACTGAAAATACTCATTTCAACAAGCTATATAGTAAACTATTAGGTATTAGTTCACCATCGTTATTAATAATGTCATCATGTTGACTTGCTTGCAATCTAGATGGATGTTATTGTTAACTTGTCTAACTAATCTTAATTAACTAAAGTCTATAGAATGGTTTTATTGCAAAACATGATGGGTGACTGCTGATTTTTTGGTCTTTCATATTTCAGGTTTGCTAAGTGTTCTTTATAATAATAATAATCTTTATTCAATCCTTACAGATTACATACAGCATGATATAGGAAACGTCACGAATGAAAAACCGTGCGATAATAGACAAATTTACAATTAATAATTTCAAAATATCACAATTTGATAGATTCATTCACATATACATGAAAACATGTATAACATTTATATTCATACATATGAGCAAACACATTTTCATTTTGCATCAAAAAATTTATTGATACTATAGTAACATTTGTCTTGCAAATGTACTTTCAATTTTGATTTGAAGATGTCTTTATTCCGTTGCTCTCTCAGGTTTGCGGGAAGATGATTGAAAAACTTCATACCTCTATATGAGGAGCTTTTTTCATAGGATGATGAGCTGTGTGCAGGAATTCTGATGAAGTCTCCGTTTCTAGTTGGGTAACCATGGCAATGAGAAACTGTTTGATACATCTCTACATGTTGCATAAATAACATTATTCATTCGAAAACATAAATACATGGTCGACACGATTCATCTGGTTTCAGATTGAAAATGAGTCGAATAATTCTTTTTTGGGAAACAAATATTCTGTTTGAGTTACTGGAGCATCCCCAGATGTTGATGTTATACGATATGTTACAGTAGATTAGAGCATAATATACACTGATGAGTTGATTGGTATTGAACATATTTTTTAATTGCAATATAGCATAGTAACCTGTGTTCACTTTTTTGCTTATGGCATCAATTTTATTTTCCCAACTCATTCTACTATCTATATAAGTTCCTAGAAATTTCGTAACTTCAGAAAGATGAATAGTGCTATTTTTGACAATCACTTGAATATCAGTCACAGATCTCCACCTAGAATTGAAATGCATACAGACTGTTTCCTCTGCACTTACTATCAAAAAATTTCTCTCACACCAATTCATGAATTTTTTAATGAATTATTTAGTTTTTTTTGTAAGTCTTCGGGACTATCTGCATCAATAGCCAATGTGGTACCATCTGCATAGAGAACTACTGATTTTGAACTGATATAGTTAGGTGGATCGTTTATGAATAACAAAAAAATAAGCGGCCCCAAGATCGATCCCTGAGGAACTCCCGGGTCAATCTCATGATATTCAGAAGTATGTTCTCCGATTTCAACTGATATTTTCCTGAAGCGCATGTATGACATCAGCCATGACTAGAAGTTTCCGCGAAAACCAAGGGAATATAATTCACCTTCGATTATCTCCAGGTCTTATTTCTTATATTTATTATTTTATATTTATAATATCTTATTTCTCTATCCATACTATTTTGCGTCGCAGTCCTCACATTCAATTTCGTGAATTCCAGACTTTTCCGAATTCTCGACTTTGTCCTTTGGATTTCCTAAAAGACTCTGAAGTGTATGACTCATTTCAATTATCACTTTCATACCTAGTTCCTTGGAAAAATTCCCAAAGTTTTTGTGAATTGGTGGTATGGAACTGAGATTTATTCATCTTGGTTTTGGTTGTTTCTAAAAGTCGAGATTTTGTTCATTCTTAACCTAAACTTTTTCTTCCTCATAATATAGTTTACAATACCTCTTCAGAAACCGTTACTCACTGCTATTTCATGTATTGTATTTTTTTTATTTTTTGGACCCCTCATGTGTGAGAGGAAACGTCAGAAGACGATGCACCAGAAAATTCAACCCAAAACGTTTGTACTATCCACTGCGATGTAAACTCTTAGAATGTACCTAAAAATGCTTGCTTTCTTGCTGAATATATCGTATTTCAGCTTTCCACATTGTCTTCCTACTACCAAAACTTCATGAAATGGAAGTTGTCCTTCATTTTCTTACTCAAACGTAAATTTTATTGACAAAAATTTATTATTCGATTTTTTCAACCACCTTCAACCACCTGCCAACCATCTTCAAACAAACATTCGATTTTTTGAATTTTACTAGTTCTGACTTCCATTGTCTATTATATATAAAATGATTTGAAATTCCTGAAACAAATGAAAAAGAAGAATTGAAAATGAATGGCTGAAAATAACAATTATATTAACCAAAATAAACCTGAAATGAAATAATAGTGAAATAAA
>WOGO01007652.1:0-11036 GCA_015342085.1 Leptinotarsa defecta
CGTACCAGATATCAACCGTTCTCGTCAAACGCTGGGAAGGAAGAGATCTTTCTATCGTTTCCGTCGAAAACGAATGCCCTCGGTCTTTGCGTTTTTTGTTTTCGCAGATCCAGCCGGCAGTGACTATTATACCGTTTACGGAGAATAATATGATCGAAATTGTGGTGATTAAACTATTGATATTATAGGTAACATTAAGAATATATGAATGTAACGAAATATTCGTTACAACACTCTGTCTTGAATGTTCAAATTATCCAGCTGATTCAAAACAAGCTTTTTTTCTTCGAAAAATTGAATGACTTTCTTGAATTCTTGAACTTTCCGTCTGTATTCTTCAGATATCATTTTATCACTAAATATTTCAACTGTTTAACGACATTAACATTCTTTCAAAAAAAATAATATTACCCTCCCACGTGTTTTCTTTACCCCCACTCCCCCAATTCCCAACTAACACGAAAAAACGCATCTGACGTATTTTAAAATGTCATTGCTGGATACCTCCATTGCCCCCATTTTCAAACGTTTCCCATTGGGATCGCACGTTAAAACGTTAGGCCCCCACCTGGCATGTTTTTTTCCTAAATGAGACACCCTGTACATATTGAAAAATCACACGTCAAAACCATAGAGCCTCGTTAAACTTTTTTTAAATGACGTATTTTGAGACACCCTGTACACATTGACGTCATGTTTTTTTCTTCAATCCGATTTTTCATTCATAAATATTATTATACCATTATTTTTCACGTCGACGTACACCCTGTACATGTTTTTTTTTCCCTAAACGATGAGAAACCCTATATAACACCCATGTTTTTTTCTATTACGTTGACAACCATGTTGTTTTTTAAACGCCCGTGGCCATGTTTTTTTTCTTTAAAACAATTTTACATTCATTATTATTATTATACTATTATTTTTTACGCTGACGTATTTGAGACACCCCGTACATGTTTTTTCTTAAACGATGAGACATCCTATATGACAGCAATGTTTTTTTCTTTAACGCCTGTGGCCATGTTTTTTTTCTTCAATCCGATTTTTCGTTCATTATTATTATTATATCATTATTTTCCACGCTGACGTATTTGAGACACCCCGTACATGTTTTCTTCCTAAATGATGATACACCCTGTATGACAGACATGTTTTTTTTCTATTACGTTGGCAGACATGTTTTTTTCTTTAACGCCAGTGGCCATGTTTTTTTCTTTAATCCGATTTTTCGTTCATTATTAATATTAAAGCGTTATTTTTGTAATTCCATCGCGCCCTTATCTATCAAATGAATCTACTCGATGCTCATTCCATCCTTCTATGCGACGATCACGTCGCACATCTCTCTTTTCCACTCACTACCGTAATTACGTCCCTTAGGGAATACGCTCCAAAAGTCTCTTATCCCCTCTACTCTACAAGGTAATCCTTTGGGTTTAGGTACTCACTTCACTTCACTTGCACTCTTCACTTAAGCCGACCTTCACTCGATGAAAGCTGGCACTGGAATGACTAAAATTCTGTGTATTTGTGTAGGACCTTGCTATAGGCTTATGCCTCTTCAGGTCCTACTAAAATTCGGGCCATCCACCCGCTTATATAGGCAAATTGTATTCAATCCAAAACTGCTAATATCTGTAACTAGTTGAATTCTTAATTTTATAGATACATGAAAATTTAAAATTTATGTTTACATGTTATGTGTTCTACATTAATTTTTAACATGTTTTTTTTAACACATTTTTTTTAAATTAAGTTTTTCAAAATGTCTTTCGGGCCGGATCAAATCATATAGCGGGCCGGATCCGGCCAAGGGGCCAGCCAACCCCTGATTTAAAATATGTGAAGAATATGTAACTAAACTATTCCAGAGTCGGTCCTGCGTACAGGTACAGAAATAATACACTAGCTATCATCATTTCATAAGTAAGAGGGTGCCGTAAATTAGAGTAACAATAGAGAATGGATTATGAGAATGATAATCTCGAGATTATTATACAACAAATATTTTAGGGATTCTGGATAAACAAATAATGTACCTAATAAGGGTCTAAGATTATTAAATTCCACAGACCATACAAAAAATTGATCAATAAGTTGTCTTTTGTAAAAAAAATAATTAACAGAAAAACAGATCACTTTGCCTGCTGGGAAAAATTCATAATTCTTCTTTAATATACCTACATACCTGCTGTTTCGACAATTGAACATTGACAATTGAACAAAGACAATTGACAATTTTGATTGATCTTTATTTATAAACGATTGTTGAAAGAGATAGAATTGGTCAATAGGTTGCTAATTGCAAAAAATATTCGACATGATTATAGGATTACAAAAATAGATGAAACAGAAAATTTATCGATAATTTCCACGTAGATACGTTACAAATTTATTATAGCATTTTTCACTGGCGATCCTTTTAAAAAATATATGCCATAAGGTTTTAAATATTCATATAATACAAGGTATGACAAAAAAAATGCTATATTTTCCAAAAAATACTTTTCAGGATATTTTTTGATATGGATTGGGTTACGACAGTGATTCGACAAATACTATATATTTCAGTTATATTAAAAATTTTACTACAAGTGCTGTGCTAACTATATATCAAGTTAGCAGGGCTACCCCTTATAAAAAAAGGACATACGCGACAATTATTTTTCTTTCACGACAATTATTCGACAATTGAAAAAGTATATTTCAATAATATTACTGCAAGTTGCCTTGCTAACTTAATGGAGGTGGTTTACAGGATGGAAAAAAATAATGAAGTTGACTGAGTTGTTTCATGTATAATTCTGTTTTTTATGAGTGCGTTCCACTAAGCGCTACCAACGATCACGCTCACGACCATAGTTTTTCCCGTTCCACTTACCTGCGAGCGTTACTGTCGTAAACTCAAGTGGAATGGACTATGGTGCGTTTTGAGCGTAGAGGTAAATAATACAAATAGCGAGTTAATGAAAAGAAAGCAAAACATTTAAGAGGTTAAGTTTTAATATGTAAGCCTTGAAAATAAAGTTAGATAATTATTGATTACTTTGATTTATATTGAAAAAATTGATAATTAGTGTTGTATTTAATTATCCTACGTTCAAATATTATTGAAATGTCTTTGGCGGAAACAATTGGATATTGATAATGCATCGCAACAATTACCCAGAAAGTAGTAGTTCATCCAGTTCAGATGAAGAGTGGTCTACAATTTTACAAAAATATAATTATGAATTATTGATTACGATAACGTAGTTTATCGTTACTCGGATGATGAATTCAAAAGTCATTTCAGGTAAATGATTTTCTATCGCATAACTAAAACATTGTAGATTATAAAAATTTATCTTATGTAAGTCTGTTGTTTTTTTGTAGACTTTCAAGAAATACATTTAATTATTTACATGAATTGATACGAGAATATTTAGTTAGGCATGTTCCTGGATGCCCTATGATTGCTTCCTATCATCAATTAATGATAGCTCTTTGGAAAGTGGCTACAACAGATTCTTACAGGTCACATTACTTCAGAAATAAACTATTTAGTCTAATGTAGCACAGTTCAGAAGTATATGACTAAACTTTTGATTTTTAATTTTATTGTAGATCCGTCTGTGACAGATCTGTTTAAAAAAAATCAGTTTTTCCATTAATCAGCTGCCGCCCCCATACAAACGACAACTCTCAGGAGTTGAGAAACTAAGGACTGCGAGCTAAGGACTAACGAGGTCTTACCTTTTAACGTGTGATTCAAGTAGGACGAGCTACTGCCGTAGGGGCTGTACGTAGAGTTTATCATGCATTATTTAAAAGAACCTCAAGATTTATACAATGTCCTACGGGAGATGGTGCTATTGAAGTAATGCGTGGATTCGAGAGAGCAAGTGGTTTTCCTAAAACAATAGGAGCCATTGATGGGACCTCACATTCGTATAAATGCGTCAAAACATAATCCAGTAGATTACATCAATCGAAAAGGATTCCATTCTATTCTGCTACAGGTATTTAATAACTGATATATTTAAGTATATTAATTTTGGTATAATATTGAAATAAATTTACGTAGAGTTAATTTTTTTTTGTAGTTGGTATGTGCCCACAACGGTCTAATAACCCATTGTTATGCTGGAAATCCAGGATCTGCTCATGATCAAAGAGTTTTTCGTTTGTCAGAAGTTGCAGATTACTTGAACGATGACAATGCATTCCCAGAAGACAGTCATATTTTGTGCGATTCTGCTTATGAAATACATCAGTACTAACCCGTTATCAAGGTAATGGACATTTAAGTGAGAAACAGAAAAAATACAATTATCGTCAATCAGCTGCTCGAGTTACTGTTGAAAGATGCATCGGATTATTGAAAGGACGAATGAGGAGCTTATTAAATTGTCTACCGATGAGAAGAGTGGATTTAATGGCAGAGTATATTGTTGCATGTTGCGTAATTCATAATATCTGTACTTTACGAGAAGATGAAATAATTATTATCATTATACCCGAACCTAATAACGAAAATAATGGTAACAATTCACGCGAAGTAAGACGTAATGCAGGAATTTTAAAAAGAGATGTTATAATGACTTCTTTGTAATAATTATGTTGATCAATTGTAAATTATGTTTTCGTTCGTGATAATAATTTCTTAGCGATTTAAATGATGGAAATCTAATGGAAATTTCTGTGACAGATGAAAATTTTCCCGGAAAAACAGTATTTTCACGGAATATGAGAACTTCAAAATTTCCAAAAAATTTGTTAATACTATATTAATATTAAACCTGTAACAAACATTGAGCATACTATTAAATCCTATATGATTACACACATGTAATATATTACAAGACTTGTTCAAAATCAAAATTTTTTAATATTAAATTTTATATTATTAAAAACTATATATTATTAATTATAAAAACATGAAATACACTTCTTCGTTCATTAAAAAAATACTTAATTATCGTAAAAAGGTTATAAGCTAATTTGTACGTAGAATTTAAGTTTAAAACTTTTTTTCAATAGAATTTGAAATTATCAAAACTTATTTTTAAAGAGTACTTGAAATTTTTCATTATTTATTAGCTAACTTTTCTAAAAGGTTAAAAAATGTTTCATCCATCTCCATTCGCTCTTCATGTCTCTTTTTTGTTGTTCGTGTTCTTCTTTTTGCTTGCGACTTTTTCCCAATAAAGTGGCAATTAATGTCTTATTTTATTCTGAAATTAAATTCAAATTTTCCCAATATTTCAGTGAAACAAATCTTTCAGACGGAATTATCTTACTTATTGAGCATCCACTATCAGGGGCGCTATTCTTGACCGTTCGCAACTTTTAAGGTCCTTCGCAAATTTGAATATTGCGAATGATCCTAGAGTAATGGTATTCTTGACCCTTCGCACAATCTGCAATCGCTCTCAATTTACTGCGAGCGAACTTTGTAGTTAGCAAACGATTTACGAACGAATTTGGAGAGGTTAGGTCACAGAATTCTGAGGTTAGATATAGTCCGATAATACCAGATACCAGGTATTCTTGGGTATAGTGGTACAGAAAGTTTATATTTAGTGGTTGAAATTTGTCGTATTAGTTGAGTTGTACCTAGTTGATAAATTTATATAAAATGGATGAACTGCAGTATATAGAACATTTAGAGAACCTGGAAATAGCAGAGGAACCAATACATCAACCTAATCGGTTTGATAGTATTGATCCTTTTGATGTTTTGAGTGAGCATCAGTTTTTGCAAACCTTTAGAATGACCAAGGAGCTATGTAGGTATTTAATTGATATGGTATCTCCGTTTATGCGACCACAACGACGACATACTGACATGAGCGTTACTACCAGGGTAAGATTGATATAAATTTAATGAAAAATGTTTTTAAAGAATGTATTCATCAGGTATTGGTCGCGTTACGCTTCTTCTCAACAGGAAGTTATCAAATGGACATCGGGAGAGGAATTTTTGTATCGGTTTCACAATCTTCTGTCTCTCGATATATTGAGGAAGTAAGTGTTGCACTTAATGAGCCACCAATTTTTGACAGATGGGTGACTTTCCCAAGAAATATGGAAGAACTAAATGGAGAACGATTACGGTAAATACCTACAAAAGTATATATCTTTCCAGAAACTGGGTATATAAACAGATATTCAGTTTCAACTCAACCTCCACATATCTGAATGAAAACTCAATACTTATGTTACTTTCTAGATTTTTCGAAGATTTCAATTTTCCGGGGGTTGTTGGCTGTATCGATTGCACGCACATAGCAATATTTCCACCCAATGTCGATGATGCTGAACATCCAGAACATATTTATGTTAACCGCAAAGGCTACCACTCCATTAATGTTCAACTGGTAAGTCTACTTCTACGTTTGTGATTGCAGATTCTGATATGCCTTTTTTAAATTAATTTAGCAAAAAAGTAATGACAACTATAATTTTCAATAAATTGATGGATGTAGCCGTTACTACGTGGTAGGAAATCATAATGAAGAAAAGAGAATTGAAACTTTCTATGTTTTTTACCACTTTCATTCGTAACTAACGTTACTGCAGTTTCATCCTTTAGGGACATTTTCAAACTTAACATAGAAAGTTTCAATTCTCTTTTCTTAACTATAATTTTGTTTTTCAGATATGCAACAGTAAACTGAAAATTATCAATGTCAATGCACGATACCCAGGTAGCACACATGATGCATTCATTTGGGCCAATTCCAATATCTTGGAGGTGTTTACAAATCTTCATGCTTTAGGTCGTACAAACTACTATTTGTTAGGTAGGTATGTCAAGGATTGTTTTCAATAGATAGTGATAATAATTCGCCTAACAGATTTTGGCCAAAGTTTTTGTTAAAAATAAGTTATAAATATATCAGTAATGAATTAATACATATTTTTAAGGCGATACTGGTTATCCACTGAGGACATGGCTCTTAACACCCTTTGAAAATGAACCACCTGAAGGTACACCAGAGCATAATTATAATAAAGCCCACAAACAAACCCGAAGTGTGATCGAAAGATGTAATGGGGTATTGAAAATGAGATTCAGATGTTTATGTAAGCATAGAGCTTTGCATTATAAACCAGCCGTGGCATGCAGGATAATAAACTCGTGCGTTGTACTTCACAATATGTGTATAGAGTATAACATCCCAATGCCTGAGAATGACAATGAAGATATACAAAATATTGACTTTGGAATTATTCTCAATGCAAATCCTGCAAACCATGAAAATAATGATGGGCACAATCCAGTGAGGCGCATAAATCCCCAGCTAGCTGCAGGAAGGAGAGCCAGGCAGCGTCTAATAGATAATTATTTTCAGAATTATTAGATTATTTTTGTACATTATCAGAATGTCCATTATATTGTTGTATAAAAATATTGGTTTTACTAGTGCATAATTTACATCAAGAAAATATCTTGTTTGGGCATAAATTTTATTTTTTTTCAAAATTAGAATTTACAGGAAAAGACAAACAAATATATCTGCAAACAACTTTTATTCAACATATAGCCTCAACTAAATCTCTTAAATAGTTAGCGCTTTCTTCCATGGCAGCTGCTATTCTTTCCTTGGCAGTGACAGACTTTTCTTTTACAGCAACTAACGTTTTCATCATCATAATTTTTTGTTCATAATATTTTTCTTTAATACAATTTTTCCGGTCAAGGGAAACCTTATAATTAGCTGCTGCCTCAGATGAATATATCAACTTTTTTCTTGTTGCACGAGGAAACTTTTTTTGATCACAACTTTTAGGTGTTTCCTTTGATGTAGAAGGTCCACACTCCAATTCAATAGGTTTAAACTCATCAATATTCACATCATCAATTGGATTTTCTTGATTGCCTTTGCTTGAATCAAATGGAATGAGATCGTCTTTCCCAATTGTATCGAATGTAAAGTCTGTGCATGATTCTTTAACATTCAAATGACCTTGTATCGATACAGGTTTAATTGTTTCAAGAACCTCTCTCTCGAATTCATTTTTCGGATCCTGCACAGCAGGTCCACCACCAGTTCCACGTTGGTATCTGTTGAAGTGACCCTGTTTCACTTTCGTTCTTGACCTTATATCATGCCATGTCTGAAACATATTTGAAATTGTTAACTATCTACTGACCAACTATGGTATACTTCATACCTTTCGCCAGGATTTCCAATCTTTATTTGTGCCACCCCCACAGCTATTGAGGAGCTCTGCTAGCTCCTGCCACAAAATTTGAGCATCTTTCTGTGTAAACTCATTAGAAAAGTTTCCACTTATGAGACGCGGATTTTTTTTAAGAATTCCAAAAGCAGCTGTTTTTGTTCTGATGAAACTTTACTTTGTCTATGCTTTTGGTTGACGTTCATCATGAATACTATCGAATATTTGAACACCTAATCTTAATATTTTGTTTTGTAATTCAGTGTTGATATGTTTGAAATTAGTTGTTTCGAATGGCCTTTTTCCATTTTGTATCTGAATGGAATTTCTGTTCATGATCTATACTTCTTTGTGGAGTATTTTTTTAAACTTAATTGCTTTTTTCCTTTCCTCGAAAGATACCTGAATTTTTTATATGAAGATTGAGAAGTGAAGAACAAGAAAGCTTTTGTCGCAAAAGCTAATTTCTCCTTCTAAAATTTTTTAATTCATTATGGTGTTGTGATACGAAGCATACCACTAAATATATTTTATTATCGACATTCGACCTATTTATGTAAACATTAAATATTAGTCATTGTTCATTTTAGCAAAGAAATTTAGATAACGAGTTCCATTCACAAGCTATTCATTCCAAGCTTGTCCCAGCCTAATGTACACAACAAATCAATTCTCAGGAGACGTTTATGGGAGCCAATCGGCCAAAACTTCTCTCGTAAAATTCATTAGCCACAAACAATGACACTTGACGGTGGAGCATAATGAAGTAGCCCAACAATTGTCACAAAAGACATGGTAAAGTGTGGGAAATACGTCGGCAGCCACCGTCCACGAAGATTACGGCACTCGGGGGACACCGACGCACGTGGCGTCGTTACGTTGCAGAACACGCGTTTCGGCTTATTCTGTTATGTTGTGTGCGTCGGGGTATTCCTATCCCGAATGTCAGTGGTGTAGGATCGGTATTTTTTTATTATTAATCACTCAGGATTGGAAATGATAGTTGCTGTCGATTTCAAATTCCTTATAATGATGATTTCACTGTGAAAGTTGTGTTTTGAATAATAATTTAAAAATCTTTCAGAAAAAGTTGGCCTATGATACCAGTCAACTTTATACATAAGGTTTGCACCTTGTATTATTTTGGTGTCTCGAAATGGTGAAGAATTATTTTTGTATTTTAAGAGTAGATTACAGTTCTGGATAAAAACTCTGAGAAGTGTCTAATATTTCAAATTGTTTATTTTTTGGAATGAAAGTAATAATATCGTCAAAAAATCTTTTGGAAAATGGCAATGAAAATGATTACTTTTCAGTGCCATTACCAGGTCTTCACAAATGGGTGATATACAATTACTCATATCAAACACGAAAGTTTGTTTCTAAAAAATCCATTATAACCAAAGTAATTGGACGGAATTCACAAACTTTTATGAAAAGATCTAGGGGCAAAGTGATGTTGGTCGAAATCATTTCTCATTTCCTTTTAAATATATTTATCTAAAAAAAACTACATGAATGATAGTAAAAAATTATACCACGTCAATAGAAATTAATATATAATTTTCAGGTATGATTTCATTAGAGATAAAATTAGAAAATTATAAAAGATCTTTTACATAAAAATAATTCTTTCTCTTTCCCTCTACATACACAGAGGTTTCTAAGTATTGCTCATTCATTCAACATATTTTTTTTATGAAATCATTTTTATCGTTCGATAGGTTTTATTTGCAACTCTGCAATTTTTCCTGATTCTCATTATTTAATTTTTCGGACGGTAGCCGGTCGGTTCGACGTGAGTGCTTTGTTCCCTCACTCAAATCGACCGCCGTGTTGGTCGCTGGTTCAATCCCCAGGCTGAACGATTGATTTTCACTTGCTATCGTCCAACTCGTGTTAGGAATCACACGTTAAAAGCTAAGACCTCGTTGGTCCTTAGCTCGCAGAAGTTTCGACTTCTGAGGGTTGTCTTTCGTAGGGGTGCGACAACTGGTTAACGGAAGAACAGATTTTGAACAGATTTTTAAACATATTTTTCCGAACTTGTAATGCACATTTTGGAATCTTGACACGTGTTTCGATCACCAAGATGATCACTTGGTGATCGGAACACGTGTGGAGGTGTTTAAATGACGGTTTGGTGTTGGGAAGAAACTTCAGTAATATTTATATTTTTCTGAGTCCGCTAGTCAAATCGTGTCAAAACAGCATAACCCGTACCACAATGGGCTCATTCAGGCTAATTTGGTTTTTTATTGAAAATTATATATTTTAAAAGTAAATCATCTCCCAAGTATCCCACAAAATTTTCCGCTTTATATCTCAATTAACAACTGAGCAAGAGCAATTGAAAATGTGAGATCGCCCGCGGTACATCTTGACGTCACACCAGGCAACGAGCTTCGACTTTTAGTTGGGGATTATAAATCGCTGCTATCGTCAATTCAATTCGATTTTTTTCAAAGTAATGTATATATCAATTCTGGGTAACTGGCATTTTTGAAACAAAAGTTCCATAATAAATAAAGAATACCTTGGGATTCCAAGACATAATTTCGGATTTTTTTTTATGACGTAAATAGATCTTCGCTCAATATTGTTTTTCGAATTCCAGTTTTCAACTAATATTCCAGACAAAGTAGAATCTGATGATGTATCAACAGAAGTCATGTCTGATGTACTCAAACTCTTACTGTCCTTGGGGGAACTTAGTAGTAATTTTTTCCAATACTTTCTGTATTTTCTATTTCTTTAGAACGATTTATTTTTCGGTGGTATATAATATTTACGGTCTGTTTAGCTTTTGATCTTCGAAAAACCTGTTTATTAACTTGAATTCCAACATCAAAGGTCTTTTCCTG
>WOGO01007653.1:0-11036 GCA_015342085.1 Leptinotarsa defecta
ACGAAGGATTTTAGGAAAAAAAGTTATATGAAGTACTGGTGATATTTTGACCCCATCTATACATTCCCGAGAGGAAAAGAGGAAGTCCAGGGACACCCTGTATATGCTTGCTCTAAGAGGCTAGCGGTAGCTCTACCTCTTCCAGTGTAGTTTGGTTAGATGAGAGTTTTTGGATTATTTTCTCTTGCCATTCATGATTATTTATACGGAAAATCAGCTGATCGCGAATTATTTCATTTAAAGTGGTACCATAATTGCAGTCCCCCGCGAAAGCACATAAGCAAAAAGCACATCCAGCAAAATTTATTCTTTCTACTAATATGTACACTTTTTTTTCCATAAAAACGATTTAACACCTGGATGAGTGCTGTATAATATAAGTCTTTGTCGTTGGCTTATCTGGCTTGTAATGGTCTACTAAAATTTCAAAAAGATGCGGGCCTACTTTGGATAACAGCAAGTTACAGTTGTCCTTGTATCTGAAGTTCTAATTCAAATCTTTGTAACAATCATACCTTCAAATGATTATCCTGTTAGATATATAAAAATGTAAACACTTCATGAAAAGTATATGATTTATTATCACTATTTATTTAGACGTTTTTTAAAATCATTGAATGCAGTCAATATTGGCGAACAGAACACCACCCATAATTGCTCATCAAAATCAAACTCTTGCATAAAAACATCGCATTCACCAACCAACAAGCATCAAATGACATTTATTGAGACCAGTAAGAGCCATTTCTCTATATATATTATAAATACCTCTGTCAGGTGAAGCTGAAGGATTCATTCAAAGCCCAATTTTGAATGCTTTGCAATCGGGGTACTCAACAGCTTTTTTTTATTTTCATAACCCAATTTCATCAGGGCAATGTCATATTTTTTGGTAATACTCTTTTAATCATACTTGATAACATCATCAAATTTACTAATCTTTTACTTCGCTCAGGGTACCATAAAGCGTCACTATTTTGACTGGTAGGTAGTTTGTTTTTCAAAAAGTTGTGTCTCACCTGTATGATTTTGTTTTACTTGTAGAAAGTAATTACTCTCAATGGCTTCATTTAAGAAATTGAATACCTATTCTTAAAAAAATGTCACAATGTTGTCTATGTACATTTCAGGGAGGTTTTCTGTTTCACAGTGAAGTTAGGTCCACAGTTGATTTTTTGACAGATCCGGTTTGTCAATACCATTGTCCTCATGAGGGTGACGGGGATGTACAAGGTACATCTATCCTCAGAAATGTATGATTTTTCCTCTTTAATCAAATCTTGTAGGTGTCTAAGTCTGGCAAAAATATGTTTATATCTACCAGATGTACCACTCATACACTGGCAATGCCCCCCAATCACTTTTCCTTCAATATCAAAACATATTATTCAAATAGTTTTTCTTTGTCATTGCGGCTTCCACATCAGCTTTCACCATTACACTTGTTCCATCTTCACTGTAATGTACGAAAATACTATGAACCTTGCACGCTTTCAACATGCGATACCCTAAAATGTGTTTTGGGTGGGAGTATCTAGGTTTTTTGAATTCTAAACGCTCTTTTCAGTGCGAAGTCCCTTCTGTAGCCTGAATTAAATGACTTCAAAACATTAAAACAAAATATTTTTCTTGACAATAATTTTTTTTCGTATTTCATTTCTTCTTCAAAAATTGAATGGGGAAACAGAGAACTACATAGGACACAACATAAAATGAATGAACACAACAAACTAAAAACATTCAAAATGTTCTAACCTACTTCTTCGTGCCAATCATAAAACGCCTGAAACATGTGCACTATTTTTACGTGGTCAATTAGATAAATGCATATGCTTCAGCTTATAACACTAGATTTAGCCTTTGGCTTTCACCAAATTGAAATACACGAAAGTGATATTGAAAAATCAACTTTCTCTGTTGAAAATGGACATAACCAATTCCTGAGAATGTTACTTTGAATGAGAAACAAATCCATCAAGCTTTTGCGGATTAGTGGATTTTATTAGGTTTGCAAGGTGAAAGATGCATGGCATACGTGAACGAAAATAATTTTATACTTCCCAACCGGTGATGAACACATTGAAAGATTCTCAGATGTATTTAAAAAATTGAGAAAATCTAATTTGAATTTACTGCCTGATAAATGTGAATTTTTCCGTACATAGGTAAGTTGCTTGTTTGCAACACACGCGTCGCGGTTTTTGTAAAACCCTTTATAGTGAAAATCATACAATAAACTGTATTAATGAGCTTTAATATTGGTTTTCTTCAAGTGTCAGCCAGTTCTATTCAATTAAATAAATAACCGAACTTCCATTCCGATTGCCACAGAGGAGATTGTGCCGATAATGACCGGCCTCGAAGATGACACGTAGATGTCGTGGTTAAGGTTAAGTTAGGTTACAACCCTTCATTCTGGAAATGGGGGGTTTTCAGAAGAAAGGTTTGAAACTTAACCTGTTAGAGGGTATGGAAATAAATATCTTATGAACCATCAAACTGAATTGAACAATTCGCCATTATTGAATCTGTTCATTTCCAGGTAAAACAAGTTAGGTATATTTACGGTACTTTCAAAAAATGTATTGATATATTTAATAAATTCATTCCTGACCTTTGCATGTAGATTCATTCATTAGGTAGACGAGTAGGTAATAGGTTAGAGCAGGGGTTCCCAACCTTTTTGCACCTGCATACCACTTGACTTTTTGAGAAATATTGGCGTACCACCAGACCTATATATTTTAATAAAAGCACAATATTCACTCTTCTAAAAGTGTTCAAAGGCTTTTTTGATTAAATTCCTGAGAAAACTTCATATTTAATGGTTAGATATGTGTTTATTTATAATATGCTCATAATAAAAAGGAGGAATAAAAATATTGAAATGGTATAAATTTACAGTTTTATCTATTACCCATAGGCCTAAAAACATACAAATAAAAAGTTATTAAAAAGTCAGCAAAAAATTAATCATCATATAAAATATACTTTTATAGTCTATAGTGCGAAACTTGTTTGCCTGTGATTAAAATATCAACATTAGGAGTAATGGAACTGATTTTCACTCTTAAGTTATCTTCAACACTTATTCTGCTTCTATATTTATTTTTAATGTACAAGAATTCAGGAAATACACTCTCACACAAGTAACTCGTAACAAATGGCATCAAAAATAGTAGAGCTTGCCGAGAGAACAAAGGGTACTCGGTTTTACATCCGATCCAGAAATTAGTTAAATATTTCTCTTTAAAATAATCTTTCATGGAACTATCTTCTGTAAGGTCGATGAAACTTTCTTTTATGGAAAAGAAAGTTTTTGGCTTTCTACTACTCCATCTTGATACAAAAGAAAAACAAGAATGAGGGACTCTTCCAAGGAAAGGAAGGAAGTAATCACTTTCAAAATAAGTAACTCTATACATGGATGTGTAGATCATGCAAAGAAGTTACTTTCAGACACAAACTGAAAGAAAGTTCTCCTGAAACAGCTACTTTCATATATACATTGAATTACAAGAAAGAATTATTTTCTTTTATGTTATTCAATAACAATGTATCAATATATTCAAAAAATCTTCGAGAAGTCGAAAACAAAAATAGCATTCATAAACAACTGCCAAATCATTAACGATTCAGCACTAGCAATTCATTTTGAATGATTTACACATTCTAATAATGTAATCTTATTATTTTCGAAAGTTTCTTCATCATAAAGTATTCAATATTTGGGGAATTTTCTCAGGTGAAGTGGTAGAAAAATACATACAGCTAACACATATATGATGATGCATGGTACAGAATTGTCTTCAGATCAACAACTGGTTTTTTATATACAGTATGAAAGTATGAAGGCACGGCAATATGAAACCCACTGTTTATGAGCAAAGGGCGATTTGGAGAGAAATTAGGTTACTCTATTCCCACGGATTTGGATCCGATATGTGGGTGATGAAGAAAGAAATCTTAGGAAAATTAGTTCACACATGAAATTGTATACCTTCAACAAGGACATACCATTCTCAGGTGTGTTATTGAAAGTTACCAGGTTGGACCAGTAGAAAAACCAACTTCACAAAATGTTGTTAGTGAATTAGTTCATGGTTTTTCATTCATGGTAATTCATGGTTTTTCGTTCACTCAATCCATAATTCACTACTTCGAATGAAGAAACTTCGAACAGAAGAACCATTTGAATGTTTCAATTTGACGGACACTGACTATGCGAAAATATATAACCGAAAGAAAAAAAATCATTTGAACACATTTTTAACGCCTGCCATAGTTTCCTAAATGTTCCAACAGAAGTAACCAGGAGAATGAAGAAACGATACCTCCCTCTCAACCTGAATTTTTGAACACAGACGAGATTATTGCAACGAAATTTCATCAAAGTACCGATCACTTATTGAAATATTCATCTTCTTGACGAGGTAGTATAATTTTCAATTGTAAATCAGATTTTTAAATGAAAAAATATTTGCCACTGATTATCAAGAAACAGAATTTGACAACATTTTGTAAATGGCATCTGAAAATATAAATATTTCAATTGTTAATATTTATATTTCATCATCCATCTTATTGTTACCACATTTCGTATCAATTTGTTCTCATCTGTTCTAGAAATTACTTTGTTCTTCGAAGTTTTTTTTACTGTTGAAACTGTACCCATTATATTGAGTACTAACTAAATCATAAGCTTCGAAGGGTATTTCAATCATAATTAATTCACTTGACTCGGCTCAAACTTCCAGTATTATTTTTATAAACGAGATTTAATGATACTTTTTCTCATTTTACCGTGGGGATTCGTCAAACAGAAAGTTGGGTCAACTTTTAATTTCATTTCCGACGAAGTTTTGAGGCAGAAGGGATCGTTTCAATGAAAATTAAATTACAAAAGTCCATAAAGTGCAGATGAAAACACCAAAAATCTCGAAAGATTTCTTTCAGAGTTTTAGATAAATGTAAAGTTGATTTTTTTTATCAACCTGAAAAAAAATTTAAATTTCTACAATACCTTTATTGAATTTTCAAAGTAGGAATATCATAGTAAAATTGTTTTGAAAAATAATTTGTATATCTGACATGATAGACGTTTTAGACTGAAAAATGAAAGAGACGAAAGATTCTATGTGAATTAACTACTTCTCTTGAATAGAAAAATTTTTTTTCAAGAAGACCTGGTTATATAGATTTTTAGATTTCTACTTTTCCATCATTGAACGAAAAATGAGAAAAAGACACAAATTTTCATATGAAAGTAGTTGTTTTGATCTCTAGCAGTTGAATGATAATAATAATTATTATTATAACAACGATATTGTCTTCATTATTTCTCAAACAAAGAAAAACTTAACATAAGTTATATATGAAAACTAGCGAGTTTTGGAACTTGGAATTGCTTTTATGAAAATAATTCATTTTTGATATTTTTCCATTGAAAATTCCTATGGTGTAACATCACCCGCTATAGAGAGAGCACTGACAACTGTTTTTCAAATACACAGAGTTGATAATGTAAAAGAGAAAAAAATTGTTCACTGAAATTATTCATATTTAGAGTAAAAGTGAACCAAAGAATTCGACAAAAAACCTCATTTTGATTCTCAATGTAATTTAGGATTTTTTGCGATCGACAGGAACGTTAGTGTTGTAAAAGCTTTTCACGTCGACACTTATTTATTGATCTCGCTCTGTGACTTCGATTGCACTTAGTAATTCGACTGGAAGCACTTCAAGTCATACAGAGGAAGCTACCCGAATGAAGTTTAAATTTCTGTGTCCGGTAAATCGAGAGTATAAGCAACCGCCAAACGTGATGGCTAGTCATCGCGCAGGTATAGACTCTTTCAACTAAATTACTATCAGATTACAATAAGCCCCTGCCGGCCAGTTTCGTACCAATAATCAGTTTCAATTAAGGTAACATATGGAACATGATTTCTTTGTAATTTGTTTTTATATGTTTAGTATTCTAGGTAGTAATACAGTTATTCAAAATGTTATATAATGATACACTCTTGAAGATTGGTTTTGTTTAGGCGATGACATTTTCTCAGAAACAACACAAATTATTCAGACAATGGCAAACGCCAACAGCATTGGAGGACAAGTAGTGATACGTCTCTGTAAAGAGGCCTAAATTTTATATTGGCCAAACGAAAAAAAGAAGAAGACCAATCCAACATTTTCGAATCATTTCTCGACAGAGAGTCACGGGTTGATTCACGATTATGACGTAGTGCGCTTAAAAAAAAGGTTCAACACCCAACTTTTTGAAATGCTCAGAAATCAATAGATTTGAGGATTCTGGTTTATTGCTCACGGAGGAAACGTAATTACGTGAGTAGGTAGAATAAGGTCACAGAAAAAAATATGTATTAATTTTTTTCCAGTTCAACGAGTTGTTTCTGAAGAGGTCAATATCTTTATGATGAATTTATCATGTAGAAATTTGTCAGGTTGTAATAGTCATTAGGATTGAAATTACTGTAAAAGCATGACACAGAATATTTGTAAGTAAGTTGGTTAGTCAGTATTGGGACGCCTGAAGATGCTTTTTTATATCTAAACACGTGTAAACTGTTGAGTGGAAATCTCACATTGAAGCTTTTTTTTTGAACAACACAATGTTTATTTGAGACATGTGAAAATGTTCAAATGAGTAGTTTCCAAGTCAATGGAATAAAAGGTTGGGGATAGTTGACCAATAGTTCTTTGAATCAACGTTTTCCAATTGTGTGGCTATTCGAAAAAAAATCATGACTTGATTTCGAAGATGATGAAGAAAAATTTGAAACTATTGGTTCAAATAAACGGAAATGATCATCGTAAGTCCTAACTTCGGGGATAAATTGAAATAGTTCGATAAGGTTATTGGCGTTACTTTCATCATTTTTTCAAATGATGAATAATGAAAAATATTAGAGTACACTTATGTATCGTGATTATTGTCACCGATGACTTCACAAGATACCAGTTCAGTATTCAAGCACATGTTCAGTGAAGGAGGATATCGTTATTGATGAGGTTATTGGCGTTATTTTCAAATGATACATACTGAAAATTTGTCACTATATGTTTAGAATTTGATTTTCAAATCGTAATCATCGTTTCAAAGAATTATATTAAGTAAAATTCACTTTCCTTAGGGGACCATTAGAATTGATTAGAAATCTGAATAATTTTCTTGCATCGAAATGTTAGGGTACACTCATGATTCAGGATACTGTAATTCGGAAATGTAAATGATTGAGGTGATATAAAATGTATAAATTGAATATGTTTCCTGAAAATGAGATTTCCATTGTCCGGGATTCACAAGATTCCAGCATAATATTCAAGAACATGTTCAAATTTGTTAAACATCATTATATGCCTGTGATGCACTGCTTGTAACCTTTGATGTAGTAATGAATATCACAGGGTTTTTTCCCAACACCAAACCATTATTTCAACACCTCGACACGTATTTTGATCACCAAGTGATCATCTTCAAGAGGAAGATCAAAGCGTTTGATCGTGTCGAGGTGTTGAAATAAAAGTTTGGTGTTGGTAAAAAACTCCATTAATATTGTTAAACAGCGTTTTGGAAAATTATGTCAAGTTAAATTCACTTTCCCTATGAGACCGTTAAAACTTATTGGGAACAGGATAATTTTGTCAGGAAAAAATGATTTGAAAATGTCGATAATTTTTTCTGATCACCCTATGAATATAGAAGTGATATGAAATGTATGAAGTAAACATTCTTTTTGAAAATGGGATTTTTTATTGTCCCCTAAAACTTTACAAGAATCCAGCATAATATTCAAGTACATGTTCAACTTTTATATCCTTCATTTCATGGGTGCATCATTTCTCATATCTAAAAACCTACGTTTTATTCCGTTGTCATTGTCGATGAAGGAATCATGTACTTTCTGTGCGGACGACTATTTTATAGGCTATAACAAAAGTGGAATATTTTTCAACATGCCCTAATTGAGAAGGCTTTTAGTGTTATTATTGTTTCATTTTTCTGTGCGTTTCATTTGTGCTACTTTTTTAAAATTCATTGTAGTGATATAAGAGTAATAACTATATAGAGAATATGAATCACTCAGTTCAACCAATATATCGCAGACAAATTTTTGCTTTTTCAGAAAATATTTGTTTCAGAAAGCTTTTAGGTAGAAACGATATTATTTGAAATCGAACAATCTTTTATCAAGTCGTGGTGTTCGACACCAAAGATAATTTTTTTATAAAACTATCCTCCCTCATAGTTTATCTCTTCATGAGTAAATTTGAATTGGAAGCAAAAGATAAGTTAGATTACTTTCTTGATACGAAGAAATCAAAGGTAGAGGACTTTATTTCAACGCTTAACAATAGAACCCCAAATATTCAGTTCCCATATGAGATTGAAAACAAAGAAGAGCTACAAGTTTTGGCTTTCTTAGTGATTAGAAGTAACCAGAGTTTGATGATTATAGGAAGAATATCAGTACGTTTAGATATATTCCTGATAGCTCATACCATTGCCTATATCATAAAATGTAGATAAGTTAATTGGGAAACGTAAATTCAGATAGACTCTTTGTAATCTTCGACTTTCCAAAAAGACATGAATTCGAAGATCATTGTCCTTTCAAATGAACAAAGATAACCTAACGGATTAGATCGAATTATCAAAAATATGAACGTGGAAGAAGTCTTTGAAATTATTGTTCATTTCAACAAATATCAGTTGATGAAAAGATGTTGGAAAATGAAAATTCAAGGATGAACGGAATAAGCTATGAGGACTGTGACGAAAATATATTGGTTTGACTAAGAGAGCCATTGAAACTCTTCTCAAAAAACACGCAGCACATATAGTGTGACGGAGCCTCGTGAGTTGACATAGGTGGTTTGCTTCATTCACTCAGTCCACCACTGTCTGAACCAGAGGTTCAAACGGCAAGGTCGGACAATCGATTTTCACTTCCTACCGTCCAACCAGTGTAAGGAATCACATGTTGGAAGGTAAGACCCCGTGGGTCCTTAACTCGCACAAATTTCGACTTTTGAGAGTCGTAGTTCGTGGATGGACGACAGATGGTTAACGGAAAATCAGATTGTTTCAACAGATATCCGATTACAAAGACCGTGAAATTCTGGTGTCGCTAAACACGCCTTGGAGAACGGCCATATAATTGATGAAAATTGTCTGAAATTGTTGAGATCAGTACACGACACTGGATTTTTGGATGCTTTCGAAAGTCTGGAAATAGCAAAGTGTGGCATGAGAACTCTGCACAGTGAACAAGTTCCCATTCCAAACAGCTCATTGTATTTTTTTGTATAAGTCACTTTGTTAAAATCTGCAAACTTCGCGACCGAGAAACGAGGCAGGCCTTGACACTAGCTTATCCCAAACATCTCGTGGATGCACTGGCAAGCGTTCTAGAGTTTGAGGCTGCAAAGCAATCCTGCAAGAGCTAGAACAAAGTTCGAGCTATCGAGGAAGATGGACAGGTGCCTGCTGATATTGAGGCCACCATCAGACAGGTAAAAAAAATAAGTGTTGCCTGAGAGAAAACAAATAAGATGCTGAAACTGTGGAGAAATTGGAAACTGCAAATCAGGAAAACTAGAGGGGGTCGATGAGAAGGGGCAATTGTGGGCCTGTACCCAGCAAGCCCGAGTAAAAAACGCATTTATTTCCATTTCTCAACGACAAGACAGAGGCGTTTTCGTATACGGCTTCATCAACAATGAGCCTTGCACCGTGCTGCTAGATACAGGTGCGACGAAAACCATTCTTGGGTCAACCTTTGCCAAAACACCGGCACGAATTGAACCGTCAAGTTGGGAGCTACGCACCGCAACAGGGGAGCCAGCCACTGTACTTGGAGAACTACCAGTTGAAGTGATGTTGGGCAATACTTTATGCAATTATTGAAATGGACATGATGAATTTCAGAGGGTTCGAGCTGAATTTTCAAGATGGCGTCCTACGTGTCGGCGGAGAAGAGCTGGTGCTTCATGAAAGAAGCGAAGAGATGATCAGGGTCCTGCTGGTTGAAGACGTGTGCTGAAACTATCCTAGAGCCTCGCTTAGATGGAAGTGGCAAGGTGGTGATGAGAAAATTGGACGAAGCATCGCACTGGGGAAGACCCTGTTGCGTGTTGATAAGGTTGTGTTGGTCAGGGTTATGAATGTCAACTTCTTTCCCATGGCCTTGAAAAAGGAACAATGCTGGGGCACTGTTTGTCCATTTCCTCTGTGATACGGAGTGTTCGCAGTTCGGTTAGCCAAGCCAAACACTGGCCTAGAGAGTTGATTGACATTTCCTCCAAGAACATACCACCAACTCACCGATACAAATTGAGGGGGTTAGTCAAGAAGTACCAGGAAACGAATGTGTACAACGAATGTGGTTCAGCATAGAAGATAGTCAGCGATATGAAAAAAGAAGGAGTCATAGAATCGACACTAGAAATGCCTGACCAATCCGGCAATCAGCTAAAAGACTTCCTCTTGCCAAGAAAGAAGAGGCAGACAAGATAGTCAGCGATATGGAGAAAGGAGTCATCGAACCTTCTGACAGCCCCTGGTCTTCCCCAGTCGTATCAGTGAAAAAGAAGGACGGCTCGACAAGATTCTGCGTGGATTATCGCCAACTAAATAACGTGACGAAGAAAGACAGCTACCCTCTTCCAAGAATCGATGACATCCTAGACACGCTAGCCGTCTCCACAATTTTTTCGACTTTGGATTTGAAGAGTGGATATTGGCAAGTTGAATTAGCCCCAGAAGATCGAGAAAAGACAACTTTCGCCATCGCCTCAGGATTGTGGCAGTTCACGGTTATGCCATTCGGGATTTGTAATGCTTCAGCGACCTTCGAGAGATTGATGGAGACGGTTCTCAAGGGGCTCTCATGGAATATGTGTCTAATGTGTCTCGACGATATAATCGTGGTCGGAAAATCGTTGGACGATCATTTGAAAAATTTGGAGAAGGTATTTATGCGTCTGAGAAGTTCTGGATTCAAACTTAG
>WOGO01007654.1:0-11035 GCA_015342085.1 Leptinotarsa defecta
AACTTTAAGGTTATGAAACTTTATCTGGTGTACTTTTTATAGTGTTCGGACACATTGGTACCATGCAATATCTATAAAATGGCTTTTTTCTTCTTCCATGATTATTACGCAATATTTAAACTGAAACACCTTGTTAACTATCAAACTAACTCTCAATGTAAACAATAAACTAACAGGACGTGCCCTATGACGTCACGCCTCAAGCGCGCGAGAAATAGGAGCGTTTGAACTTGTCAAATTAAACCAATATTTTTAGCAATTTATGAAAAAATAATTACTACTCTTACAGCTATGTTAATTTTTTTCTATATCAAAATGAAGTGAATATTGAATTAAAAAAAAAATAAAAATTGTGTGCATATTCCCTATCAACACCTTTGAATTGAAACCAACCTTGTGGCTACGTTACGTTGATGACACCTTCGTCATCTGGAAGGGACTCTCCAAACCTACTCCTAGACCATCAAGTTCACCATGGAGACTGAACAGGAGCAGCGGATAGCATTCCTAGATGTACCGTGTACCTAGTGTACCGAGAATCCATACACACAAATAGGTACCTGCACGCACTATCGAACCACTATATCAGTCAAAAGAGAGGAGTCATCTCCACTATAATGGAACGGGCTCAAAGAATATGTGGACCAGAGCATCTAGAGGAAGAACTGAAACATATTTAATTGACTTTGAGATCGAATGGATACAGTGTACCCGAGGTCAACAAAGCCATGAAACTGAAGAGTTCTATGGCTCAAAACGGGAAGAAGGCTCAGGCACGCGCATGTCTATACCATATATCCCTAGGGTCACAGACAGAATTGGAAAACTCTTGGGAAAACACAACACTAAAACGGTTTTCAAACCCACCAAGAAGATACAACAAAGCCTCAGATCGGCTAAAGACAAAAGGGGCCCACTATCAGCAGCAGGGGTTTATCGCATACCTTGTCCTTGTGGGAAGGTATACATGAGAACCACCGAAAGATCCATGGAATAAAGTCTGAAGGAGCATGAAAGAAACTGCAGACTAGGCAAAACGGACAAGTCGGCTATGGCAAAATGCGCACTCAGTGAAGGAAACCACAGAATTCTGTTTGAAAACACGGAACTCATTGCCCCCGACCAGGGATATCATAGCCGACTGGCAGCTGTAATATCCAGTCATCGGATATATCAACTCAGGATGTATGAACCTTTGAGGAAGCTAGCCACTCGCGCCAGCGAAGCGTCAGGAAGAAATTATTAAAATCCACGGCCTTCAAACTCGAGAAATAGTGACACTTTTCGACGAAAAGGAAAGACCAAAAACCTTTCTCTCAATGTATTTTAGTTATTGCGTAAAAACAACCACCTGGACGTGTACCCTTATGTTACCCATTATATTGAGGCTATTTCTGACCATCCCTGCTATTATCTGTTCAGCAGAAAGATCTATTCTGTTCTGACACATCTAAAAGATTGCTCTCGCTTTACAATGGGAGAAATATAGAAGTCCTAAGCATCAAAAGAATTAACTAAGAATGTGAACTTTGAAGATGTGTTTCATTCTTTTTTACACCCCAGAGCTCGAAAATAATAATTACAATCTTCTTTTGCGATTTTGATTAGTTACCAAAAACATAATTTTATGTTTACCAGTGCGTATGTATGCCACTGTCGTTTTCCTGCGCATGTGCATATTGTTTTGGAGGTGAGCGTAGGAAATACATAAGTTGTTGTTCTCAAAATATTATCGTATCTCTGATAAAAGATGGAACTGAAACCTCTGGTGTAGAATAAATCCATAACAAGCACTTTTCCCAGTCACCAGAAATGCAGACTCGCTTTCACAAACCGACTTCAGGAGATGAAGAAACCTGCTTTTCTGAAGATACCAACTTGGTTGGTGAAACGCGCTCAGAGAAGAATATCGCATTTCTGGTGATTGGGAAAAGTGCTTGTTTTGGATTACCGCATCTCCTTTGCGTTTTCGAACAGATCTAATAATCTGAAGTTATTTCATACCTTGTTTTCCTGGTGCTCTCAGAACCGGATTTGACGATCTTCTAATGCGAGGTCAATTCTGGTTTCATCTGAAACTGTACAGTTTTGATGTTGAAAGCAGCAGGTAACGCGCCCAATTTTGTTTTATCCTGATAACTTTGGAACCAGTATATGCCCTCTGCTAGAACAACTTCTATAAATAATATAAACGTTTGACTCAGTGAAGGATACTTTAGAAGTGTGTGTCTTTTTTTTTGACATATTCACTAACTCAAATTCCAGCTGATGCATCGTACCATCGACAATATTTATACTACTTTAAACCTCATAACTGTTTAGAGACCTTTTCGAAATCTTATGGATGACTCGTAAAAATATCATAAAAATGATTTAAAAGGCAAAGTTCACAAGACACAATAGAACAACACAGTCGGACGAAGAATGATCGTATTGTAGCCACCCTAATGCTCTGACAATCGGATGAAACAGCAGGTATATCTTTTGTTGATTCGTTGAATGTTCTACCGGTATTACTGAAACCGACATATTTCTTATTGTGATGTGATAAGTAGGTTTTTCGTCCAGCGTTGCCATATTTGAAGATTCTCGTCAGCTTTGTTTTTTTTTTCATTTTCTCTACTATTATGGTGTGCAAACGGTCATTCTATGCAGGTAATTCTAGTAAAACAGAGCTCTTATTTCTGATTTTTGACTGAGAGTTAGTCAAAAATGAAAACTATGTTTTACTTTGCCAAGCTTTCTCTTCTCACTAGGAAGCTTCTTCAGGATCTATAATTTATTGAGTTGAGTTTTTTTTTAATTATGATGTTATACGTACAATGAAATTGGGTATAAAACAATGAAGCAAATATATAACTCAATAAAATAGAAGTAGATGAAGCAAACATCTTCATCTCCTAAAGTCGTCAATTTGATTTGTAAAACGCGCGTCGAGAAGAGTTTCGACGACACAAGTGTTTTAGCACCTTCAATCTTAGCATTCTTCAAGATGCCAATGAAACATTTAATGTAACTATTTGTAAAACCTAAACATTCTTTTTTCTTTACAGAAGTCGACCCAACATCATCATACCACCACCGAAAACCCAGATATGGGAGACTATTTCCCCTCCCGCAGTGATACAAGATCTGCATCCACCAACCAAACCCTAGACTACACCGACTGGTCCTCTTGGACCAGATGTACGGACTGCATCCAAAGGAGAACGAAGCACTGCATCAGCAGGCACTGCTTCGGCTCAACAATGTACGAAGAACGGCCTTGTAATAAAAAACGTTGTAAAAGGAAAGCCAAACAGAAAGATAAATTTCACATCGTACATCTGAACGAGGTGAGAAGAGGTGTGGGAATATATCGTAAGTGTGGTCGAGGGTAGATGATTTGTTAGAACGGGCTTGGAAGGGTACCTTGATGAACTACCTTTTTAAAGTCTTTGGAATTTGATTGATTTTAGTTTGAGGTATCTTTTTCAGAGTAGCAGTTATTTGACGAAACAAGCTCCGTCCGATATATGGAGTAGGTGGTCGCAGTGGTCTTCTTGTTCTTCGAGCTGCAGGACTTACAGGTTCAGACGGTGCAAAAAGCCTGGCAGGTGTAATAAGCAGACACAGAAGGAGGAAGCGTATTGTTATCATGACAGATCTAACTGTGAAGAATATGTACTTAATTTGATGGGGAATAACAACGGAAGCACAGGTAAATAAATGTGTCAATGTACTACTCGTGAAATGTAATGTTCAAAATTGTTTTTTGCAATTTTAATTGTTAATCAAACTGTATTTTTGAATATACAAGGTATCAGTCATGCCCTTAATATCTTCCCTCCAGTAAATTTATGCATTTTCAATGCTTTTCTCGTCTGTTCTGATTCTGATCGTAAGGAGCTGGTGGGCTCTGCATCAAATGTTCCCAAAACTTCAAATTGAGCTGCTTCATTTAATACTCCAGGAATTGTATTTTTTATCACTGAACCAGTTTCGTAAATCTTATTCACCAAATTAAGCACATACCGCCCTACGTGCGCACTTTCCAACTTCTCCATAAATAATGATAATTTCAATTAAGTATTAAAAAATATAAACCATTTTTACACCTTCATACAATTTATTGAAGTAATCACTAAACAGCCCAAGAGGTACATCTGTATGCACAATACTACAAACAATTTGCAAACCAATGTTTTGCCTGAAAACAGAAACTTTTTACAGCAGAATTAGCAAAAAAGGACGGCCATCTGTACACTTTCTGTACGTTTCACTATTAGATTACTTGAGGTAAATTAATTGGAGCTAATGGCTAATGTTACCCCTAATAAAGGGTTGGAACGGTACCACCGTTCTGGTCTAATCATGCATCTCAGTATAGGCGTGCTAATAACAGCACGCAACAGCACAGCAACAGAAGTAATTACTTCTGTTAGTTTAGAATGCTATTTTTTGGAAAATGCTCATTAAAAAAATAATAAGTTAGGGTACCATTGGTTAGAGTACCCCCCTTCCGATTTAAAATTCTAAGGGTAACATTTACCACTCCTACGAAGGCTACGAGAAGTGTCTACGGGATCAATATTCGGCCACTCCCCAGGTTTTGGTTTGGTTCTGGTATTCAAGTCGCCTGCGGAGGGAGGGGGGCGATGATGGTGTTGGTGGTGGAAACAGGGATGTGACTTGCAGAAGTGAGGCGTCCAATTTTGAGAGATGAACTAGGCAAAAAAAAAGGCTCAATGAGTTCCTTGTAGCCCACAAAGTAATGAATGATAATTAATTCGGGTTCCAAAATAATAAAAACACTTACGGTGCAATTTTTTCTTTTCTTTAAAAAGTGTGCTCAAAAATCAATATCGGAGATGTGGCCGCAGCAGTTTTTTACGGTCTTACAAAAGCATTTGGCCGTGTTAACCACGACATATTCCTGCATAAGTTGATTCGATATGGCTGCAGATATGGCTGAGTCATATCGAATAGAAAGAAGTCAAATTATGTAAAAAATGAACTATCAAGGCAACTGAAAATCGATTCAGGTATAATTCAAGTTTTGGTAACAGCCCCAATCCTATTTCTTGTATACGTTAATGATTTATTGAAATTGGCCTATCTGCTTAAGTGACTCTTTTTGCAGACGATACATCAATCTTGTGGCATATTGAGGTAGGTAGTGAATGACCTCTACGAGAAACTATCTAGCGACATAACAATTGTTAAATCTTGGTATGATTTAAATCTCCAAGCACTCAACATAGGCAAAACAAATAAGATTTCTTACGAATGCAATCTTGAAGATTTGCCTTTGGCAAATGGAAACATCGAAAAGCTAAGTTTTTAGGTCTCTTGAGAGTCAATGAGAGTCATTTTCAGGGAACTTGGAAGTTCTACAGTAAGAACCCAATAGAGTCCCACTTGAGGTAAGGTGAACATAGTGTACATTTGGAAGGGGAGGGGGAGTACATAGTTCCTGCTCACTTTACTCAATTTCAAAATTACAAAAAAAGCAGTCAAAAAGTACCTACAAGATGAAATCCCGTGATTCATGCAAGCGGGTACTTGAAGAAAAGGCATATTAACAGTTGTAGCTCTCTTCATATCAGAAACTGTTAGTCTCGTTGAAACCATATCTGGAGATACGACAATTATTTCAATTACAATACCCGCCTGAGTAACAAAAATAATTTGAAAAACTCCCTCTACGTTGATTAGGGTTTTTTTCATAATGGGGTCAAAATGTTCAATATTTGCCTGATTGCCTCAAATAAACAAATCAGAACATTCAATACTTCCGAACAATTACGACCGGGAGTTTGTTATCTGAGTTGTGTATATAGTATGTATGTGTATATGTATATTTGGGTGTATTTATATGTTTAGTTTTCTATGTTTTTATACATTCATACCTATTTTTATTGTACCTAAGATCCATTGTTCTCAGTGTTCATTATTTATTTATGTTGTGTGTTCTATGTAAAGCTTTCTGAACAAGATTTTTTTATCTTAGTACAATAAAGTATATTTTATTATTATTATATTTCAGATCAGAGAAGATACGAGTATAACAATAATGATGAGAGCACTGTGAGGCAGCCAAGGAGAAGGGGAAACGGGCGCAAAAAATGTGGAATGCCCAACAGAAGAATGAAAATGTTGAAAATCATAGGTGGTACGGAAGCTCAGAGATACAAATGGCCTTGGCACGTGGCGATACTCAACCAGTATATGGTAAGTTAATTTGCAGCTTATAAGTCTTTCACCGGTCGAAAACCTTCCATGTTTAATTATAGCAAAATAAAGTTTTACGAAACGTTTTGGTATGTTAAACTAAGGAATATTTCTGATAATAATCATGTAGACATCACTCTCTTTATGCTTGTCATAAATAAATATTTAAATTTTTGGATAATTTCAAAAATTATAGTTATGAGTAATTTCTGAGGTCCTTAGCATTGCGAAAAATTAAAACTTTTTTCAGTAATCAACTTGTTCTTATCGAAGTTGATACCGATCTATAGATAAGAAGTGGTATTGTGTAAATTATTTTGAATTTACTGATTGTTTTATTTTGTCAGCATGATTTGGATCTAGTTCGAATATAAATTTCAAAAGGTAATAGCGTGAAATGTGTGGTAACCTATTTTAAAATAAAAAAATATGTAAAATTGTAAAGAAAGTTTTTGTATCACTAAATCGATTTCTATGATGTGATGGAATTGGCTTGATGTTTAAATACAATAAATTCAATTTTCTCTATCAACTATAAAAAAGTATACCTATTACTATTTCACATCAAACTGATGAAAATTACAATTTTACAAAAAACTTTCAAAACCTGTAGTTAACTTTACCGTCGTTTGTTTCATCAAGGAGGTCTTCTGCGGTGGCACCCTCATCGCCTCTCGGTGGGTGTTGACTGCTAACCACTGCATCCGGAGGTATCTCAGGGTCCGTCTCAACGCCCACGATTTGCGATCTCACGATGGACGCGACGTCGAGATGACCGTCAGCAAGATGTTTCCGCACCCGAAATTCAATTTTCGGACGGTAGACAACGACATCGCTCTTCTGATGCTTCCTAAAGCTGTGCGGACGCCGGTTGCTTGTCTGCCCAACAAGAGGCCGCGAACGAGGGAGCTGTGCTCCGTGATGGGATGGGGCAAGATCCATCCGATGGACGTGTATGGGACGAATCTTTTGCAAGAGGCTAAGGTGAGTGTACATTTTTTTCTGTATGTCTAGCTGTGTTAATCATTTGATAAAGCACTTATTTTGGAGAATTATGGTATAATATTTTGACTTACATTAGAAATGGACGGGGCCGTACCTATATACCCTCATAGTATTTCCACCTTTTCCAAATCATCCTATCAGGATTCAATGTACATTATATACACCCCTATAGCTTTGTTGATGACCATTTTTTGGAGAATCATCAACAGTGTTTTCTATTTTCCCTCTTTAAGTTCTTTAATTTTGTTTCATAGTGTTCATCGTGTTTGAAAACTGGAACACCAAATAATCGAACTTCAAGTAGAAGTTACAGCATTCTCTCGTTAATATCAGCAAATAACCTAACAAAATTATAGAAAGAAAGGAAAACTACTTTCTCAAAAATGACTCTCCACTATTACACAAAAAATCTCAGATATTAGTCACACTACAAAAACAAAATGTGTCCAAAATGGTACATAGCAAGTCATAGTTAGAGCTAGGGAGACCGAAATAAATACTTAGCAAGGTGTCACTCCGTCACTAACCTCAAGCGGATAAAAAAAATTCAAACTGATATAGGTACTAGAAGTCACTAGAATAAAAAAGAAATTTGCTTGGTACAACTTCTGAAGAATTCCACTCATTGATTGGAATATCTCCGGTAGATCTTTGTTATGGTAACCATATTGGAGATTACCATTATATAAAAAGAATGACAATTTATTTCTTGTACAAAAATGTTGAGAGAATAGATAATGATAATTGGACTTGTATCATCACTATTTTTGAGCGTAATGAAGAATCTGAAACATGGACTTCACAGCACTTCCAGTCAATAGTATAATATCACTGAGCGACATCTGATCACACTATTAACCGAAAAATTTTAAACAAGAGTGGCAATAGTGTTTTTAGGTGTATTTTGCACATATTTATCTTATTGTAGATCTGCCATTCAAAATACATCGATGATAGATAGCGAATTACTTATAGGACAGTATGAGAAAAAACCCAAAAGATGGGAATGGAAGAAAGAAAATCCTCAAAGAGAAACAGTATATGGCAACAAAAAAAGGGGTTGGACAATACAGTTCGAGGTTAAACTGATTTTCAAGCAAGAAATAGTTCTTAATAATAGTAGAAAGAAGATTAATCCTTCCCCAAACCAATTCCTTGTCTATCCACTTCCCAGAGAGACAGTACTATCACAGATTCGCATGATTTTATTTCATATTTTGATGGTGTTTGATTCCAGCTTCCCATCGTCCACCCCGATACCTGTAGAAAGTCCTACCGGCGGTTCCTCATCAGCGATAACATGCTGTGCGCAGGGTGGGCCTCGGGAAGGGCAGACACCTGCGCGGGGGACAGCGGCGGCGGCTTGATCTGCCCCTCGAGGAGGTATAAGAGGATCGTCTACAGCGTGCAGGGCATCACAAGCTTCGGAGACGGCTGCGGCAGGAGGAACAAATACGGCATCTACACAACGGTCTACAATTACGTCGGATGGATCAATTATATCATAAGTCACTATTAGTGGAGAATGTTCAAAAGGATTGGTTCGAATACGTCAATTACCTACAGAAGATTACAAGCACCATCCTACACACACATTTTCATTTCAACTTCGCGTTTGGAGTTCCGACTTTTGAGGTATAATTTCGAGTTTTGTAATCTGATTTTTTCAAACCCTGAATTCTAACCACAAACCTAAAATTCCAACTCTTAAACTATAAATTGTGATTTTTAACTAAGAACTAGGAAGTGGTACTTTTAAACTAGGAATTGCCACTTGTAAACTGCGAACTGTAACTCAGAACTTTGGAATTATGATTCAGAATTGTGATGAACTTCAGAATTCCGAATTTAGAAGTCGAAATCTACTTTTATATTTTGAATTCAGATATCAAACTCGGGATATCTATTTCAAAATTTTGAGTTTAGAGTCTGAACTTGGAATTCTGACTTATTTCAATATTATGTACTTTCATAACTTTTGAGCAAGCATCACTTACCTAACTTTATGATAATTCAAGAATATGAAGGCCATACCAATACTCATTTATTTTTTTTCCAACATTAACACAGCGGTCGCGTGATGAGTATTGACGTTTTGTAGCAAAATTTGAAACAATTTGTAGCACAATTTTCAAAGGGTTAGTTCTAATAACGATTTTCAATATTTTATTAAAATAATATGTATATATTGAATTTACAAGTATAATTAATACACTTTTATAGTGGCCAGTTATATCTGGCAACTATAGACTACTTTGATCATGGGGTTATTGGCAGAAAAGTATTACTATTGACTTCTTCTCAATGATAGATTTCCAAAAAAAGAGTTATATTCCAAACTGAATTCTGAGTAAAGACAATGATAATTAGTTTATTTAACCTGTTTTAAACAATTTATGAAAATGATAAATTCAATTAATCAAAAATTGGCTAAAAAATCTAGTCATAATTTTGAACACTGTAGTTGAAGATACACATTTTAACGTGAAATATCCATCACAGAATGGTCAACACACCAGACCATTATTACTTAACAATTTATATTAGAAATCAAATTAAGGATTGTCTCTACGGAAGGCACAAACATAGCTAGATGTAGTACGACTACCATACTGTAATTTATTAGTCTTAGGAAATGAGCCATAATATACTAAGAATGCCTGTTTCTATTTACCATATAGAATTTTTGTACATATTTTTTATAATCTTCGGATATTTACCATAAGAATTCTAATAAATTATTTAAAAAAATAATTTTATATTGTTTCTTTTGCATTCCCTCCTCTTTCCTATACTAATTTGAGGTTGAGGTGTGTGATCAACATTTTTACATAATTTTGATTTCATGGAATTCGGAGAACAGTTCAAAATAATGAGAAATTTCAAAAACTGCATTATCATAAAATTAACGATTCCATATGTTATGAAAAAACCTAGGGGATTACTTGTAGATTATTTGTTGAATTTTTAGATATGTATCCATCTTTCTCCCATTACAGAAAATAACCGACTCATATTTAGCAGTTAATTTTTGTAATAATTACATTATTTCAACAAGGTATATAGTATACTATTAGGTATTGGTCCACCATCGTTATATTCATATTATTATGTTTACTTATTTCTACACTCTCAAAGGCATCTAGCTGCCTGTTGTTAATTTATCTAACTAATCTTAATGAACTAAAGTCTATGGCCTATGGAATGGTTTTGTTGCAAAATATGATAGGCAACTGCTGAATTTTCTGGACTTCCATATTTTAGGTGTGCCAAGTGTTCCTTAACTTTTATTTTGATAGACCTTTATGTCTGTCCATAATATTTTGCATCGCAGATCTTACATTTAATTTCATAAATTTCAAATTTCTCCGAATTCTCGACTTGTCTTTTGGATTTCCTAAAAGGTTCTAAGTGTATGACTTATTATAAGACACTTAAGATGCAGGTACCTAGAAGAGGTATCTGTGGTATAAATAAGGATAACATTGTAAGTATATTTTAGTGTAATCTTCCTCTTGAAGATGATCACTTGTTGATCAAAATACATGTCGAAGTGTTAAAATAACCGTTTGGTGTTGGGAAAAAACTCCAGTAATATTCATTACTACCCCAAAGGTTCCAAACAGTGCATCACAAGTTCAGTAAACAAGTTTTTTCAAATGTTGATATAAAGGTTAACAGGTAGATAACCAATTAAAGGGCAAGTTAAGTAACTTTGACGTCGAAAACCGTTTTTAAAAACAATTTATTTTTCTCAAAATTACAATATAAAATTTCTAGAGAACTTCTCACATCGAGATCTGCAAAAAGAATGAGT
>WOGO01007655.1:0-11035 GCA_015342085.1 Leptinotarsa defecta
CTCTTCAACAGGTTAAGTTTCAAACCTTTCTTCTGGAAATGGAGGGGCTTGTATTCATGTTTGAACTCATGTCCCTCTGTGATCAAATGAGTGGCATATGTGGATTTTATTTTTCCATTCTGGAAACTATATTTGTGTTCCTTTATGCGGGATTTCAACGTTCTTCCAGTTTGACCTATATAAAACATCGGACATAACTCACACGATAATTCATACACTTCTCTGATTTTTCTGAAACTGAAATTTTATCTTTGTTATTCTCAATGTGCGTGCCTAAGTTGTTGTTGGTTTTGAAAGCAATATTGACACTTCTGCTGTGCAGAAAATCTGAAATATTTATATTGGGTTGGCGTAAGTAAGTTAAGGTTCTGAAACTATTACCCTCTTTTCTTCGAATTGGGTAAACTTCTTTCAAAGCTTTACTGTATAACTTCTTTGATAATGAAGAATGTATTAGACGTTGACGGCTATTTGCTTTATTATATTTAGTTCTTTATTGAAATTCGCCTCTGATAAGGCACATTTATTATACTGGATCATACTGTTGAAAGCTGCTACCTTGTGCTGATATGTGTGAGTGGACGAATTATGAATGATAATATCTGTATGTGCCGGTTTACGATAAATTGAAAAATCATGTTTGTTGTTAAATTTCGTTATTGTCATGTCCAAAAACTGTATAGAGTCGTCCTTTTCCATCTCCATTGTGAATGTGATAGAAGGGTGGAGAGAATTGATGAAATTTGATATTGATACAAAACAAACCGGCACATACAGATATTATCATTCATAAGTCGTCCACCCACTCGTATCAGCACAAAGTAGCAACTTTCAATATTGAAATATGAATTTCACATATGCCACTCATTTATTCACAGAGGGACATGAGTTCAACCATCATCGCAAACCCCTAAATTTCTAGAAGAAAGGTTTGAAACTTTACCTGTTGGAGAGTATGGAGATAAAAAAATCATAAACTCTCAATATCTCATGAACGATCGAACTAAATTAAATAATTCGCCAAAATTGAATCTGTTCATTTCCAGGTAAAAATAGTTGAGTATTTTTACTGTACTTTCGAAAAATTTATTCTTGTAGTTAATCAATTCATATCTGACCTTTTCAGGTAGATTCATACATTAGACAATGAGCATAGGAGTAGGTAATATGTTAGAGTATGAAATAGTTGTAATTTAGAATTAACTTTTAGTTTACGATTGAGGAAACTATGGTATAGGGAACCACGTGTCGCGGTTTTTGTAAAACCATTTATAGTGAAAATCATACTATTGTATGATTTTCACTATACAAAAAGATACCCACGTTACTTCATTCGAAGACACAGTAATACTTGACAGTATCCAAAATTACTACCCAAGAATATATAGAGAAGCAATAGAGATTTGAAAGCCTAGGGATAATTTCAGTAGAGAAGAAGAGGCAATGAATATTAATAAAAGCTGGCTACATGAACACGAAAAAGTAATACAATTAAGAACGATATAAATTAGTTCTAATATGGATTTTCATCAAGTATCAGTCAGTTCTATTCCGTACCTGTTTTTCAGTTATTCAAGAGTTACCAACGTAACCAAAGACTGTATAAGTCCCACAGGAATAATTTAATTTGGTGTTCCATAATGCACTATTCTTGGACCTATACTCCTTGGTGTATATTAACTTGAACGGCACATTCAAATTGAATGTAGAAGGGAATGTCATCAGCTTCGCTCGGAAAAATAAAAAAATCGCAGTAGAACTGGGCTTTGGAACTATCCCTAATGTCAGCTACTAACAGTGAACAGGCAAAATATATATTTTCTTCCTACTCCAAAACTTTTCCTCAATTTGACACCATAAAGATTGTTGCTAGTATTGAAAGGGCAGATAGTCTCAGATACGTATGAATTCACCTCGATTGCAACCTGAATTGGTAGTTCAAATGAATGACGTAGTGAATTTTTTTGTATAGGATGGACTACTCGCCATAGGTTGAATGAAAATATTATATGTTATCCGCTGATCGAGAGCCACGTCATTCATGGAATCATTGCTTTGGATGCTACCAATTAAATTTTCCTCAAAAACCTGTAAAAATTGTAGAAAATGATTCTTAGAGTCATTTTCATCAACAATTTTTCAATGAATAAAAAATCTTAGATATTCGGCAATTATTGATATTCGTGGATTGAGTATTATGTCAACCCCACAGATGACGTCTTTGTGAAAGGGGAAGTTATCTTTTCTAAGTTGGGCTTGTTTTTTTAGGATAGTTGAGTCCATAAATAGTAGGAATCTCACGTTAAAAGGTAAGACCTCGTTAGTCCTTAGCTCGCACAAGATTCGACTTCTCAGTGTTGTCGTTTGTAGCGATGCGACAGCTGGTTAACGGATAAACATATTTTTAACATTCAGCCTGACACAATTGATGATACCTATGGCAGGTCGAAACGTTTTCTACGTTATGAAATGAGTTAATATCGAGAAAAACATTGTGAAGCGGATGTAACATCTATATTCATTTTTCGAAATGATTGTTGATAATGTAGCGGTCATAGTATACTATAACACTATCTTCTGTCTGGTTTTAGATTCGTCATATTATGGAATTTCTTCCTGACGTGACTAGCTTCTTCAGATGTGCTTCCAATCAATTTATGTTTTGGTAGGTTCTCTTGAAAGTAGAACTGTAAAATAATTTCTTTTCCATTTACCCAAATTCAGTACTTCTAAATATTTTGACTGTGACGGTTTATTTTGTACTAGACTCTAGAACATTAAGTTGTGTTGAGGAAATGTTGAGTTGTGGATTATAGTTGAGCAGTATAAATATATGCCAGTGTATAAAACCAAATGGAATAGATTCATTATTTCGGTTACGGTACATATTTTAACAAAATCTCGAAACACGTCAAATTTAAATTATAATTTGACATACTTCAACGAAAAAATGCTACCCCTACCTTCAACCCCCGTCAAATGACAGGTACAACCCCCAATTTATTAAATGGGAAGTATAGGCTTATGATATATCGTTTGAGAGGTTCGAAATAATTAATTTATTCCATTCGGCTTTTACAGACTGTATGTCATTCTTTCATGTAAATTACTCCTCCTTAGAGGGCCTTATTTTATATTAGTGAAAAAATAGTTCATCAATATTCAACTTTTCTTCAAATACAAAAGGTTCGAACATTATCGAAATGCATCATTTCAATGTCACGTATTCAAGTTATCGCAATACATTTGTTATCTTTGAAATACCTCTGGTGGTTTAATGTAAAATGATTGTTGTTTTATACCTATGAATAACCAAAGTTCAACGATATGATTTGCTTGTTGCTACGATGCTTGCCAGTCATGAATGAGTAATTATTGTTCTGGTTTTGTTATATAGGTACAGTGCATTCCAATTGATACTACTACCCTAAATGAGTCATTTGATGTTGTGACGGTGAAAAATCGTGAAACACGTCAACTTTTCTTTTCAGGACGTCACATTTCTATGTGAAAAACTTTCTTATTTCCATTTTCAAAAAACACATGCACAGCAATGACATACAATTAAATTTAATAAATATATGTTCAGAAATAAATGTTCTTTTTGAAATTTCTTATTATCCAGATTATTTGATTTAATATTTGATAATTGATATTTTGTTTTCATATCAGGAAATAATCTTCACGAATACCACTCGAACTGAATATTTTCTCAGATAAATGTACCTACATTAGTTGAAACTCGAACTTTATTATTCTTGAGCAATACCAATTGAGTAACCAGCAATAGATAAAACCACTCGTCCTATGGATTCGTGATTGTATCAAGCTGGATGATTGATTGCTGTTGTTGAATAACAAAGTTTTCATTAAAAACTGAAAATTAATTGATAAACTTTTGAAGTATTGTGGTATTACTTTCGATAAATACTCAGGTTGCACCTATAAAGAGAAACAAAATACGCATTTTATTGGTCGGAATCTTGATTTTGATGCTCCCAGAGATATTCGTATCAAAGGCTCGTTTTTATTGAACTGAACTTGTTTGTTCATTTGATTGTTTGAGTAAAATTTAATAAATGAATCCCTCTTTCTCTCGACAGATTGATCTGTGTACACTCATGTAGTTATTATGACGATACAATTTGTGTCTTTGTAAATCCAAGATGGCCGCAGCTACAAAGATGGCGGATTAAATACTTTTTCACAACTACCTCAATGTGGATATGAAATGACACGGCTTGACTACTACTATTCTAGTATACTATGAAAAAGAAACAAATCCAATATAATCTATACAAAGAAATTTGTCAACTCATAATCGGGATACAAGTGTAGATCTCCCAGCCAAGTCATAATTGTATATCGTGTCGAGGACTGTGTGGCGTTAAGGTGGCTAAAAATGATACGTCGATAGCGATACACCACCCAAGTTGAAGTAAATAGTTGAGACGTGCCGAGAATTGTGTGGAATTAGGGTGGATGAAAATTAGAAACTAATAACTTGAGAATGAAATAAGTGAAGAAAAAGTATGTTGAACAGTTTTATTGATAAATGTACTAAAAACTAAAAAATGTTTCGGAATGTTCTAGGTAGCAGTCATCACACCACTGTCCTCAGCAATCTACGGTATTGTTCAGATGGAAAAAATAATAAAATCGTTGGGCCTAGTATTTACAGATTTACTCAGGTTCCGCTACGCCCAAAGATTTTATTAATTTTTTTATCTGATCAATACCGTAGAGTAGTGTGATGTCTGTTACTTACGACCCTTCGAATAATTTTTTTGTTTTCAGTCATTAATTATCTTTTTTTTCTCAATAAAACCATTAATCATAATTTTTTTACTTATTTTATTTTAAAATTTTTGATTTCTAATTTTGTTACTCAATTCTTCTCATTATGTTCAGTTCATTTAGTGCCTCAGTATTACAAGGTGATATGTAATTTACCATCTTGAATTTGCATCTTTTTCAAAGTGTACTACTATTCTACTAGTCAATCCCTGTCATTTGATACCAATATTGTGGTATATGTGAAACAATATGTAATCTGCTTTTGTTTGAAAGTGGTTGACAATGTTTCGTGGTGTATTTTATCTCTTCGGACTATATTGTCTAATATAAAATAAATTGATTTGAATTCCCTGAAAGAATCTGTAAAAAATAAAAAAAGACTAACCGAAAAATAAGAATTGTATTAAACAAAAAACTGAATTTACAAAGAAATATATACAAGCAACATCCGAAGACGATTGTGGATACTAACAATCGAAACGTCGTGACGTAACTTGGTTTGGAATCTTTTAATTTTTATTTTTTGTTAATATTTTTTATTTTTTTTTAATTTTCAGCTTGTATTATTATTTGAATTTTTTTATTTTCTTGGTTGTTGCTTGTATGTTATTTCTTAGTAGTTTCAGTTTTTGTTTAATAAAATTGTTATATTACATTAGACAATGGAAGTCGGAACTGATGAAATATGTAATTAGGCTATTTTCTGTTGTCAAACTTTAATTACTAAATTTGATCCAAACGAAGGAACAAATAGGACAAGGTAAATAAAACCGTTCAAAAATGATATGACGTTTTTAGACTCACTTTGCAGAACAAAAAGTTGCCATTTTTTCACGAATTATTATTCAGTCATCTTTGTTCACTGTGTTCCAACATGATTTGTTCTACTGAAGATAAAATAGAAATTGTTGCAACCTATTATCGAAATAATGAGTGCTAAAGCTGCTGCAAGAATTTATAATACGAATCATCCAGACCACAACGTCAGCCAGCAATACGTTAAACGTTAAATAGTTAATAGATAAGTTTCGAACTTCAGGTTCTCTTCATAGCAGAAAACATGAAGTATCCCGTCCTGTCAGAAATGACGGAGTTGAAGTTGCAGTTTTAGGACATGTACAAATGGATATTCGACAATCTATCAGACAAGTAGCTAGAGCGTCTGGTGTATCAGTTACTGGTGTTTTTCGGATTTTGAAAGCCTGCAAATTATATCCTTTCAAAATAAGCTTGGTTCAGGAATTAATCAAAGATGGTCTTGATCGTCGACATCAGTTTTGTGAGGTGTTCAGCTAGAAATTAACCAATAACCCAAACCTAGATACAATACACGTTTTTTAGACGAAAGTTCTTTTATGTTGAATGATGAAGTGAATAGACATAATTGTCGTTACTGTCGTTACACACTCACAAACTCCACAAAAATTGAATGTCTGGGCCGGCATTCTTGGTAATAATATTGTTGGATTGTTGAATGTAATCTCAATGGCGACATACTTAAATCTGTTACAAGACTGTGTAGATCCTATGATTACACGAATTTTAGAAAATGACGACAATTTAGAGATCACACCAATTTTAGAAAAGGAAATAACATTTACGCAGGATGATTCATCCCCACATTTTGAAGTTCGTATGAGACAGTTTTTGGACAAACGTTTTCCAATGCGTTGGATCGGCAGAAGGAGTCCAGTGGAGTGGCCAGTTAGATCACCTGATTCACACTGATGAACTTCTTACTGTGGGGACACCTGAAATCGGAAGTGTACTAAGCCTACAAATCTAGAACACCGGCGACAGAGAATTGTTCGGGAATGCCGATTGCTGACTCCGGACATCTTGAATAATGCACGGAACGCTTTCGAGAGTAGACTGAATTATTGTATGAAAGTAGGTGGAGGTCATTTTGAAAAATTCATCCGTTGATTTTGTTTCCATTGATATTATTTGTTGTTGATTTCCTCATTAAAATGAACGGCAGCGAATTTTCTGTTTCTTCTTAAATAAAACGTTTAACGTTTAATTTCTCGATAACAAATGATAAAGTTTCGAAAAAAATACTGAGGGAATACAGGGTGTTCAGGCGATCACCCTGTATAGTCACTCCTCCCTGGATGCCAGACACCACTCTGAGGTCGACGAGAAGAACAGGCAGAAGTTTACAAGCATTCAACTTAAACAGACACTAAATTACTATTTCACATTTCTATCTGTATGTTATTGAATAAATAAATTTATGTTTTCCTTTTTACAAAACTAAATTCAGTGCAACTTCATTACACTACCCAACAGAGGGACAAAAGACTTTTCAAATGATGTATCACTCGAACCCCCGTGCCACTAAAAAAAATAGGGGGGTAGTTGCTGACCGCAGGGGGGTGAAGTTTCAGGAATGATTTTTATATCAGAATTAGTCCCCCTAGAAATGAAAATCGACGTGTTCTCTGAAAATTTCGATTACCTGTCCATTTCTAACTCATAGGGAAGTTTAGTTTTGTTGAGTATTTTTTTGTGTTTTCTAATAATTTTCGGTTATCGAACTTTTACACATTTTCCAATTCTGAGAAGGAACGAAGTTCCTCGGGTCATCCAGTAATACATAAATATTCCTGAAAGTAATAATTTTGATCAAGTGTGACAAGACATCCATTTTTATTATAAGCGATATTTTGTAACGCGACCAATTGCACGCGAACTTTTTTCGTAACACATTGAAAAATGCGTCAACTACATTATCTCACAGGTGGGGCGCCGATGCATAATTATGTAAAATGAGACTTCTCCAGTTTTTAAAATCTTAGGAATGGCGATTCGTAGGAAAAATATTTTTTGACATATGACCTCGATTAAGTTATTTAGCACACATGGGGTTGGTGACTTTTGATATTTCATTTCTATTTTGGATTTGTATCAATTTTCAGTTCGTAAGCATAACTCAAATTTGAAAATCATCGTAAATTGGGATTTCTATTTTGGCAGAAATGAAGAACGGTGTCACTGCCTTGAAGAATGATCGTAAACTAAAAAAAAAAACGAGATCGATATATGACATTAGAATTGCAGATTCTCTCAAAAGTCCGGAAACAACCGAATGCGGCATGAAGACTACGAATAGTTTCATTCCTAATAGCTTATTGTTCACTTTTATCTGAATTGTTTTTTCAAAATATCATTGACAGATATGAGTACTCTAAGTTTGTTTGAAGAATAACTCAAATAAAGATGTCAACTTTTGTTAGAATGATGGTTTTGCGGGGGAAGCATATTTATCATTACTTTTGTGTTTCTTTGATTTAATTACTACACTTAGTATGTTGAATGTTGATAAAAAGTCACTTGATTGTCAAATAAAAACCTTAATTTGAGTAGTTATCATTCACTAAGAAAACACAATGTTTTATAGAATATTGGATCTATATAATAAAAATAAAACTTCTGTGAGTATTTGGGTTCACAATACGTCTTCAAACGTTAACAATTTGGTCCTTTTAGCAAATCTGAATTGTGAAAAACGTGAAGGAAACATGGATAAAGTATTCAAAACGGAGAAGAATAAAGCGGGTTCTTTGTAAATCTTCAAACCTACTACGGAAAAGAAACGGAAGTAGAAAATGGAAAATCTTTGAAGACATTAGTGTATATAAAAAGTTTACGAAAAATAGAAGAACTGAAAAGTATTCTGGAAGTGAAAAAAGCTGAACCAGAGACGAGGCTTTCAGAATTAGAGTGGAGAAAGCAGAAATCAGTTATTCAAATTCTGAAAATACTGTAAATCTAAAAATATCAAATACCAAGAGGAAAGTTATGTGATTCGGGTGCTCGGTCTGATAAATGTGCTTTTTCTTCGGATTGTAGGGATGAACAAGCGAAATTAAGACAATTTGCGGGGTCTATGAATAAAAATGAAGCGGAAACTTTTTTGGTTAGACAGTCTGTAAGCAAAGACCTACGTATATTTTCGATAGAATAGGCTGAATGGTTACATTTCATCACTCGATTTAGAGAAACAAGTCTGTGAGATTCCAATAAAAGGAAAACGTAGCGAGATTAAACAGCTGTCTTCGTGGAGAAGCCATGGAAAGTTTAGAATCTGTTTTAACGTTCACTTTGAAAGTAGGTAAAATAATTTCAATTTTGGAGAGACGCTCTGGGAGGCCGGAAATTATTGATAATGACTCAATTACCAGAATACAAAAATTCAAAACGTCAGAGAAGATAGGTTTCAATCTGTTATAGATTTTTCAGACTCCGTACAAATTTTAGCTGTCCCTCTCATTAGTTTAAAAAGTGAACAATATTTAATAAATCCACAATTAGTAAACGATTTGGTTGCGAAGTTAACTCCGGATCTCGAAATTGAATATCGGCTAAACTAGCAAATAAAGTTTCAAAAATTAACAAATTTATAGCATTTGTAGAGTATTCTGAATGGCTGTCAGAGACTGTAGAAAATATGAGTTTAGTAGCAATTCCAGAAGAACAATAAAAAAAAGTACGCGTGTACTACTACATATTAACATGGAAAAAGGAGAAATCATTTATTGAGTGTCGTTACTGTAAAATGAAAAAACATAAAACGGAAAAATTTAATGTTTTTCTAGCATTGGACAGATTAAAGTAAGGAATGGGTAAAATAATAATTTACATAGCGGCATTCGATAGATTCAAATGGATAGAGACAAAACTTTTGCTACAGAGTATTCAAATGCATAGGAGAATATTTGGAAAAGGGTTATGTAAGACCACTATTTAATGGAGAAAAAAAATGAATGACCTGTTTGGTAGCTTCCGCATTTTGCTACTAGAAATCCAAATAAACCAGAAAAAATTAGGTTTGTGTTTTATGCAGCGGCCAAATTCAATAGTAATATATAGTTTGGTCTGAACGATAGCCTATCGAGAGGTCTACATTTGAATAATCCAATATTGATCATTTTTCCACATGTTGCCAGAAAAACATCGCTTCTTCTCGAAACATAAAAGAAATGTTTCAATATTTCATTGGGTGAACATCAGAGAAGAGGCTAGCTCAGCGGTTTATCTGGAGGTGTTATGAAGAATACGAAATATTTTCAACGAATTTTGCTGCTGCATCTTCTCCAACAACTGTACAATATGTAATGAGAAAAAGCAGAGGAATTTCAGGTCACTTATCCAGAAGCAGTTCGGGCCATTTTTTGAAAACATTATGTTGACGATCATCTGGATAGTGTCAATGATGAAGAGGCAACCAGTTGATTACATCTGTTATCGACGTCCACATTATTGGTGGAAGCTGAGCACATTGTTAATTCACAACCACTCGTACATGTCTACATTGATCCACAAGATAAAGAAGCTTTAACCCCTAACCATTTCTTGATGGGTACCCCTAGTTCTAGCTGCATATTCAGTTCGTTTTTCGAAGATCATTTCGTCACTCGAAAGCAATGGAAAATTTCCCAACAACTTGTCGATTGTTTCTGGCGTAGATGGGTGAGAGAGTGTTTGCTAACGTTAACAAGGAGAACTAAATGGTTCCAGAAAGACCCTCGGAATATCAAAGTTGGCAACACAGTTGTTTTAGTTGACGGCGACCTACCACGAAATCAATGACCCAAAGGATTGTTGCGGTATTCTCAGGAGCATATGGTCAAATACGCATGGTAGAAGACAAAACCAAATATGGAGTTTATCAAAGAGCAGTGAAGCGAGTTCCGTTACTGGAAGGATTGTTTTGGCAGAATAATATTCATAATAATTACTTTTGTGTTTCGTTGATTTATTTTGATTTGATTTAATTCCATCACTTTGTATGTTGAATTTTGATTGAAAGTCAATTGATTGTCAACTAAAAACCTACAACTGGAGCAGTTGTCAATCACTACACAATTTCATTTTACATATTGGATCTACAGTGTGACCCATTTTTAATGGAAACACCCCCTAAAATTTGAAGTTGTAAATCGATTTTATTATATATTTTTTTAAATGTCAAGTACTGAAATGTCTACCTTGGGACAAAATTTGAAATGTTTATTAAAGTTTCAGGGCACACTACGATATTTTTTCTTAGTCGAAAATCGGGATTTTTTATTAGCGATTTTTTTATTGAAAAAATCGCTACGCCACTGGTTTCAGAGTGCCTCTAAACAGGTGTGGCCAAAATTTCATGAAAAAATATTCATTATTAACAAAGTTATGACAACTCAAAAATTCGAAAACTCACACAGCTAACAGTCACAAAAAACACCCTATA
>WOGO01007656.1:0-11035 GCA_015342085.1 Leptinotarsa defecta
AAATCATATTTAATGCAAAACCTAGACGTGACAGAATGAAGAAATCTGGCATATATAGAATAGAATAAATAGTGAATGCTCTGCAGTATATACAGGCCAGATCGGTAGAAATTTCGAAATAAGACTCCGGAAACACGTCGGTGTAGACAAAAAATCTTCTATATACGAACATCTACAAGAAACAAATCACAATATAAGTGAGGAAAACCTCAAAATCTTACATACATGCAGATATTTCTCAGGTCAGTAGTGTTAGAATATTTGAGAATGGTGTAAAAACCGAAACCTTGGTCGTATCAATATACATTAAGTAAGTGGAAATTAGACAAAGTATTTTATTCCTATATCTAATTGAGGATGAATTTTCACAAAAAAAATAAGTCATCAATATCACAAATTAGCCCTTCTTAATAATACTCGGAAAATTTTCTTCCCGAAGAGTCACGTGTTTAATTTGTTCAATCGGATTTTCGGATTAAATACTGGATCAAAGTAGCATTGAAACTTCTGGCCTGATTCGGAAAAGACTATCCCAAAAAGTCGCCATCACTCTTCCAGCCAAAAAAACGTTTTTGTTTTATTTTGGACATGGTTTCCTCTTTGCAGTCAACTGGTTGGACTATATTTTTGTTTCGAGCGAGTAATGGTCCATCCAAGTTTCATCCACATCAATGAACGGTTGTGACGCACTATTCGGAACCTTTGGCGTCTAACAGAGCGTTGGAAACGGTCAGTCGAACACGTTTTCGGTGTATTGTGAGCAAACGCGGCACCTAGCGCGCGGTCAGCTTCCTCATACCTGAATGTTGATTCGATGTGTGGCAAACACGTTCTTTCGTCATGTTCACCACCTCACTAGCCATGTTAAGGTCGGAAATGTATCAGACCTCCTTGAATATATACACGATTCCATTGATTCAAATTCATTTTCAGTCTGTGTAAGTACTCATGAATTGTATACATGAATGCTGAAAATTTGGAAGGCCAGTCCTATCAGCTATAAATTTTATTGTTCGACATAACGCTAGCTTTGAGCACTCATCAATCCTCATGGATAACGCGGCATTATTGAAGATATGATTACTGTCATCGGGATGAATGTCATACATAAATCATATATTTAGTATCGCGACTGATGATTTACCTCATTCATAGGTACAGATCACATAACTATGATTGATTGAGCAATGTTCGTGTTTTGGTAATTCTCTGATTCCAATGGGAGTTTGTTGGATATGTGTGAATTATGTTTCATCGATTTTTCGTGGAATATGTTTGATAATTCGTCACCAGTGTATCTCGTGATCGAGTAATGCCGTTTTTATATATTGACCCATCGATGAGTTGTCGCAATTTTGAGATTTAAACAGTTTTTCATCTGTTGGACCATTTTCTTGGATAGTCTTTCATGGAATTCCTTGAAATTCCAATCAACACGATCCCAACTCGTGTTGATATTTTTGTAACTGTTTTTCAAACATCGACAGATAAAATATAGACATTTCATTATTGTGATGATTATATGAGGGACCATATGAGTTCGCTCACCATGAATATTGGTCATAACTTTGTATCTAACTACTCTACACACTATCCTCGCACTTTTGAGGCAAGTAACGTTCTTCAATAGTGTTTTTTGTTTCGTTGTCGTTATCGTATTTTCTGTCGGCTGGTTTTTCTTTCATTTATGACCTAATGATCAGCTGATCATTAGGTTAGTAGCCACAGACTGTCCATTTCCTTTCCATGTCCTGTCCATATCCCGTCAATGTCCTATCCATGTCCTGTCCTTGTCCTGTCCATGTCCTGTCCATGTCCTGTCCATGTCCTGTCCATGTCCTGTCCATGTCCTGTCCATGTCCTGTCCATGTCCTGTCCACGTCCTATCCATGTCCTGTCCATATCCTGTCCATGTCCTGACCATGTCCTGCTCGTGTCCTGTCAACATCCTCCCAATGTCCTGTCCATATCCTGTGAATTTATTTCCATTTTCATGTCCTATCCATGCTTTGTTAGTGTTCTGTTAATATCCTGTTCAAGTGCTGTTGATGTTCCGTCCATGTACCATATTATGTCCATTTTCTGCTTATGTACTGCCCATGTCCTGTCCATGTCCCGTCAATATCCTGACCATTTCCGGTCTATGTCCCGTCCATGACAAGTTCATTTCCTGCTCATGTTCTTTCAATCTCTTGTCCATCTCCTGCCCGTGTCTTGTTCATGTCCATTTCACTTCCTATCAACGTCCTATTCATTTGAACTCATATTAACTGAACCTTGAATTCAATGTAGAAGTAAATTTCAACAAGTTTCAAAATCCCACTGAGTTTAAAGTTCCTCTGATATACTCCTATTTTCCGAAACCTAACCTAATGGTGAATTATGATGTTATGGTTACCATCATTTCAATTATTCAATCACCATATTTCATCTTCAAATCCCGCTGTATATATCTATAGTCGAAACAAACCGAATACAGTATTAAGGGATTCCCTGTGGATTACAACGGTCGAAGTTTCGATTATTTTACGATACGAATATAACCGTTAATTGCCTCATTGAAATTCTAACGAATATAACCGCAGAAAATATCCATCGTATTACAGTTCTATTAGAACTCAATTCAATATTTGTCATAAAAAATGAAACTTACCGGAAATTTCGAAAATAGAGAGATGTGAATCGTGGAAATTTTCTCCACTGATTAATATGAGGGGGGAAAAGAAATTCGTAGTCTCAATGCTGTGTCATTCTCTTCACGTCCTGCTGGGTTATCACCCATGTAGATGTTTGTATATCCTTGACGAAAGTATGTTCATTAATCAATTAATTCTTCCAAACGGTCTGATTAGCTTAACTACATGGATATAATAACATAACGGAAATATATAATTTTGGTTAAAAATTGACGAAAACTGAGACAAAGTCCAATCCAGTGATTTCTAGACACTAATTTGATTAGCCAATCGAAGCATGTATAAAAGAGGAGATTTTGATTCCATTTATATTTGATCCAGTATACACATATGTGCATTGCAGCAGTACACTGAAAAATATGAACGAAAAAATTGCAGGACAATCTTTTCTGTTGTTTAGATGATATCTTGAATTATTTTCTAACTGTTGATGTTCACACCGTCCTATAATCCGGCTTTACCTGATATTTTCCAAAATACAGGTATTTCATCAACTCATTTTTCGCTTTTTCTAGATCACCTAATAAAGTTGAATTTACGTTTGACCTTATTTCGGATGCATACTGAAGTTTTGGTTGAACTGAGGTATAATAAACTAATTTAATAGTTCTCATAGTTTTCTTAGATTATATATTCTAACATTCGATGATCAGATATTATAATATCATAAACATGGTTGATAAAGGAAGAAGTAGAATTGAAAGTTACCTTTAAATCTGTTTTATTCTATACACACATAAAAAATGACATCCATTTATGTTGGATGAAAGTTTTTTATAATGACTTCATTTTAGTATATTATTTGAATAACCAACAAAATCTTTAAAATTCCGTGACATTCACCGTTATATGCAGTTTTTGTCCTTCGCCAGAATTTAGAGTCCCTGTCGTTTTCCCAGAGTTTTTGAAAAGCCTAAAATCGACGAGAAAAAGCAAACCCTATGAATAATTCAGCACTGATGGAAGATAATTGAGGAACAATGTGAACAGTAGAGGTCCCAAATCAGAGCTTTGCGGGACTTCTGAAGTTACAGAGAACTTTGGAGGTATATTTCGATTGTGTTTAATTAGGAGAAATTTATTTTGTAGGTAATTCGATAATGACTGTAATGACCCTCCCATCATTGCATACTTTTCTAATACGTGTAGTAGTACATCGTGATCCACCAGCTCGAATGCTTTTTTGAATTCAGTATAGACTATATCCAACTGCGATTTATTTTCAAAACATTCAGTGACAAAATTACTGAAAAGAAATAGATTGGATTTATTTGATTTGTTAGCCATAAAACCATGTTGCTCTGGGACGATATATGTATTGGCATATTGAAGCAACACTCTATGAATAATTCGTTCAAATAATTTTGCTGAGGAAGGTAGTATTGGAATTGGTTCATTGTTCGCTACATGTTTGATTTATGTATTGGGCTATTTTTAATTTTATTGGACTAGTTTGAAAACATATCATTCCTTACCAATGTGGAAAGTGTATTCAGATGTATGGAAGAACTTTCCTTCAGCAATTTGTTTGGAAAATTCAAAAGTTCCGATCCATTTCAATGAAGGCACAACACAGTGCAAAACATGCGAAAAATGGCCGCCAAAATCATCATTCTTCCGTGACATTCACCATTTTATAAAGTTTTGTCCTTCGCCAAAACTTAGAATATCCATCGTACTCCGTACAAAACACACGAAAGTGGTCGCCAAAATCTTCAAAATTAAATGACATCCACCATTTATACAGTTGTCCCTCCGCCAAAACTTAGAGTATCCGTCCTCTCGTCAAAAATTACAAAATCCGATAGAGGAATTTGAATGAAATGTGGATGTGTACGGATGATACGGAAAATTTCAAAAATCTGAGAGGAAGCTATGAATGACGGTTACAAACGAAAAGTAATCATTTTGAACCCTAATCCGAATGAAACGATAAATATCTCCGAACCTGATATAATAATGTCAGGACAGATAATTCCGTTTTCTGCTTCGACGAGTTTGTCGGGGGTTAAAATGGACACCAATATATCTTACCACAGTCATGTCGCTGGAATTGCCTAGGTTGCTTCTTGAAGGTTTGGGACATTGTTCCGAACCAGAAAATTGTACACACCTCAGCAACTTTTGATGATTTATAGATGAGATCGTCTTTGGAGTATCGTTTTCATGTATGGAGCTTCACCTGGAAACATACCCTGAAGTTGCTGGATTCCATTTGGAAAAGAGCTACTAGCAAACTAGATAGTTTGGAACACCGAAGAAAGGTTGGAGATTCGTCTTTCTCCTATAGATACTTCCACCAGAAGTGTTCAAGTCACTTGGCATATTTGATTTCACCAAAAGAGGTACATATTAGAAATAAGCAACTCATCGTTTTGAGGTTCAACTCTTTCATTTGGAAAAGTGCGTTAAGGTGGAATAAACTTCCTGAGAATGTTTTTCCAAATGGATTCAGTTTCCAGCGATTAAAATCCAATGTGAATGGCTACTTTCGCACAGGCAGGTTTTATTTGGATATTCCCACATGAATTTCGGGTTGAAATCAACTTCAATATGTAGCAATTTCAATGAAATTAATTCAATAAAGTGATGAAAGTAGCCGTTACTACGTGTAAGGAAATCATAATGAAGAAAATAGAATTGAAATTGTTGTTGTTTACCACTTCCATTTGTAACTAACGTTACCGCGGTTTCATCCTATAAGGACATTTTCAAACTTGTACATACAGTTCTGTTAGAACTCTACTCAATATTTGTCATAAAAAAATGAAAGTTACCGGAAAATTTTAAGAAAAATCAAGAGGTGTGAATTGTGGAAATTTTCTCCACTGATTATCATTTTAAAAAAATGTGTTGTCTCTATGCTGTATCATTCTTTTCGCGTCTTTCAGTTCGATGAAGGCACAACTCGGTGCAAAACATGCGAAAAATGACCCCCAAAATCTTCACAATTCCGTGGCACTCACCATTTTATACATTGTTATCCTTCGCCAAAATTTAGAGTCACCATGGTTTCCCCAAAAATTACAAAATGTGAATTGTGGAAATTTTCTCAACTGATTATCATTTAAAAAAAATGTGTTGTCTCTATGCTGTATCATTCTTCTCACGTCTTTCAGTTCGATGAAGGCACAACTCAGTGCAAAACATGCGAAAAATGACCGCCAAAATCTTCACAATTCCGTGGCACTCACCATTTTATACATTGTAGTCCTTCGCCAAAATTTAGAGTCCCATAGTTTCGCCAAAAATTACAAAATGTGAATGAGTGTAACGGATGATATCGAAAAATTTTCAAAATCTGAGGATTAGCTATGAATGACGTTTACAAAAGAAAATTAGTTATCTCCAAAAAGATAAATGTTTCCGAACCGGATATAATAATGTCAGGGCAGACAATTCCGCTTTCTCCTTCGATAAGTTTATCGATAACCAATTCAGTACGTTTCAATTCGGAAAATCATATCTTGCAACATATTATCGGTTGATTAATTCGAAAACAAGTCTTCACACTGAAATAAAAATGATGTTTTTGACGCGCGATTCGCTAACAACGTCAGCATTGTTTGAAGATGACTGAAACAGTTTTATTCTGCAACCATTATATTGACGTTTGTTATACGCTGCCTTGTTTCTCGGGCTCAAAATTGCTAGATGTCTCCGGTTCTCAGTGAGTAGAGAAACTATATTCAGATGAAAAACTACGATCATTTGCCAATGCACTGTTTTTTGTTACATCTATTTCTTGAACTGTTTCTCTCTATTGAATAATGGAGTTCAAATTATTTGTGACTGTTTAACAGTTTCATCATCAGACATGTATTTATAAAGTCTCTAATCACTCGCTGTCGCTATTTCTCTCAGTAATTCCTTCTCAATATCTAATTATTCATCAATGGCGGTATCATCGTCTTTAATTAACCAAAAAATGCCAAACACATTCTCATTCTTTTTCAGAATATGTCGATTATTCAATGAAATATATATTCTATTGAGTTGTTCCAATAGTTTTGCCTGTTTAATGGCTTCATATCCCAATGAATACTGATTGATAGAGAATTTAGTACTCTATAAGTTCTTGTTGTTAATTTTATTCCAAATTTTAATCTTTTGCCTCGTCTTAGCCTATTACTATATGATGTCGTTAGGCGATTATCAGCTAATTTTCCTCTACAAATTGAAATTGAACCAAAGCGTTGTTGAATCAGCTCGAAAACTCGACCAGGCATATGGAAATGATTTTGAACTGTTCGACATTGTTTTGCGAAATTTCGATACGGAAATTTCAGCCTCGTAGATAAGCTCTGGAGTGGTCCGGAAAATTCCAGGACGAGGATTTAAGGACCCTGGTGGAGACTAACCCACCACAAACGGTGTGTGGGATGGTGGAAGAACTGGGCGTCAGTTCTCATGCGGTTTTTGATGGTTTAAAACGCATCGGAAAGGTGAAGAAGCTCGAAAAGTGGATGCCCCACGTTTTGAACGATGGACAGAAATTGTCACGTTTCAAGGTGTGCTCCTCTTTGCCTTTGCGCAACCAAAACAATGATTTTTTCGATTTAATTGTCACTTGTGATGGAAAGTGTGTCCTAGGACAGTGGTTAAACAATGATGAACCACCCAGACACTTCTCAAAGACGAAAACCCACCAAACCCACACTGTTTTTGACATATCACGCGCGATTCGTGTCTTATGTCATTGTCAAACTTATTCAGTTTGGTCTATAATTCAACTACGAATCGACTTACGAATGAACAACGCTTGCAAATTATTTGATTTCATTATAAAAATTCATGCACTTCTTTCAATTTATGGGCAGTTTCGTTAGCTTATTGAAGGAGCTATTCGGAAGCTTGTGACTAAATTTCGCACCCAGTTTACATTATTAGACATTAAACCACCAACACACATACGTAGAGTGAGGACCGAAAAAAATATTGCGGCTGTATCCGCCAGTGTTCGTGATGACCGTGAAATGAAGAATTTGGGTGTAAAACCTTATAAGATACTGCTGGTGCAAGAATTGGAGCCATACGACCCCTCACAACGTCTAACATTTGGTGAATGGGTGCAGGCAAAGTTGTAGGTAGATCCACATTTTTATCGAAAAATTGTGTTTAGCGACGAGGCTCATTTCTGGTTGAATGGATACGTTAACAAGCAAAATTGCCGCATCTGGAATGAAGATCAGCCACAAATATTGCATGAGCTACCAATGTATCCCAAAAAAGTCACTGTTTGGTGTGGATTATGGGTCGGTGACATCATTGGGTCGTACTTCTTCAAAGACGACAATTGCCGGAACGTTACTGTGAATGGCGAGCGCTACCGTGTGATGATTGACGACTTTTTGGTGCCCAAAATAGAAGAATTGGACTGCCTGTCATGTGGTTTCAACAAGACGGTGCTAATTGTCACACGGCGCGCGAAACAATGTCCCAATTAAGAGCCACCTTCGGTGAACAGTTTACCTCACATTTGGGGACCGTCAATTGGCCACCTAGAACGTGTGATTTAACGCCTTCGGATTATTTCTAGTGTGGTCATGTAAAGGATCATGTCTACAGGGATAAACTAGCAACGACTGACGCACTGGAAGCCAATATTGAAGCATTTATACGTGAAATACCGGTCGATATATTATAGAGAGTGTCCCAAAATTGGACCTTGCGCATGGGCCATCTGAAGCGGAGCCGCGGACAACATTTGCCTGAATTTGTGTTGTTTTGAAAATCAAATCCCATACCTCTTAAAAAATCACCCTTTATATGTTGGGCAGCGTGAATAAAAAGACGGAATATACTGAAAATTGCGTCAGCAGCAGCCAGTAATAGGAATTGTTTGAATTTGAGAGATTTTCAATGATCCCTTTCACACAAATATTCTGTTTTCATTTCACTCACCTTTCGATCATTATGTACATTTAACTTAAAAGTTTTGACACCCTAGAAACGTGGAAACAAAATGCTTTCATCATACCTTGATACTGATTGATCGACATTATGGAAATAAGCAAGGAAATCGATTATTGCAGTAAAAGTTCAACCCTTTTCAACGTCATATGCTTTGTACCTGATTAATTATACCTTTCAATTAAGTCATCACACGCCAGTGCTGCGATTTGCATACACGAAAAAAAAAACGTGACCAGTAATGGCGAATAATGTTTTATTCAAATGAAACCAGGTTCGCTTCTATTTTTCGAGTTGTAGATGGTAATCGGAGCATGCTAAAAAGCGGTAATTGAAAATCTTTTTCGTCACTATTTCCATATTCAATCGGAAATGCTTGTCTCGTGAAAAAATGGGTGTCTTGACGCACGTGTCGCTAACATCAGGAGATGATAACTTGTTTTCTTGGGGTTAGTTTGAAAATGGTCAACAATGTTCCAGAGTAACTTTCATCAGTCCGGATCTCCATTGTCTAATGTAATAAAAGATAATTTAAAATTTCTGAAGGTATTTCTGCTGGTACCTCACAAAAGGTACCAGCAGTGAAAAACTCTCAATTATCAGCACAAACTTTGGCAGATCAATTCCTCGTATTATAACTATGGACTTTTTATGTATACACAATCGTATTTGGAGGCCATACTCAATTTTGAATTTGAGCTGACAACTTGGAATGTTGAAGTGGAATTGCAATTTATATCCGTTTCAAACTGGAAGATGAAAGTAACAAACTGTTTTGTCTCGTCTTTTATGTAGATATTCATACAAACTGAAGATCCCAGTCATAGATCAGTATGAACGAACCGATCTGTATTTCCAACCATGCTGATTGTTTTCAAAGCAATCATTCAAAAAAACTTTGGAGTTGACGTATTCAGTACTTCATCGAAAATACCAAATTGGTGAGGAATACCTCAGGATCTAAAGTGGAATGGAGTCGTTCTGAAGCGTTCAAAGTACCACATAGCCTTTAAAAGATGAGTATACTCGATTCTAGTCTGAATTTCTATTATTTCCACCTGAAACCCTAATGTTAGCTGATAATATGAGAGAGATGCAGAATAAAATGCTGAGTAATATTTCTTGGATGTTCATTCCACTACCATTTTCCAGTGTGAAACTTTTCTGCGATATTGAAAGAAGTTACAGCGTTATAATGTTCAGTTTGTCTATGCTACGAAACAATATCATGAGAACGATACTATTTATCCTCTTATACCACGGTGAATGTTCAATATAGCTGAATAAATAATCACAAAGTCTGCGATAGAAGCATTACTTTGTATATATTATCACACCATGAAGCGCCAAGTTTGAACATACTCGTTTTGATCACTGGCTTTATTGAAACAAAGTTTTTTTCTATAACTTATAACTTCGGATTACAGTATATTGAAATAGTCGGTGCAGCAACTATTTGAAACATATCGTAATTGTTTTACATTATTGGAGTAACGGTAAACTCTAGCATAGAGCTTTCACTGAAATCCAGACGTCAATAAATTTCAATTCATATTGTTCGAAACAATACTGCAAACATAATTTCGAATTCCTCAACGAGCATAGCACAGAATTCGCAATAATACGGCAGGAATGATATATGCATATTTTAATTACGAATGTGATGAAGTCATGAACGTTCACGAAAACCAGAATGGAACTAACAATATTTGGAACCTTCCATTTTCTCCCTACTTAACCGGAAAAAATATAGATCGTTTAGGACTAGTTCACTCGCCTGTTGTTCAAACCAGCAAGTAATAACTAATTATTCAAGAGTTTGCGTGCCTTCGGAAATTTTTCAGAGGAAAATATCTGCTATCGAAATCTAATGTTTTTATCGACCAATCAAGTAATCGATACATTTAGTTATTTTCACAAGCAACGCACTTTTAATACGATGCGAATTGGGGACGACAACACCGAGGCTAAAATCAAAATGAAGGAGTAGATAAAATACCTTGGAATTATTATCGATAAGAACTTAAGTTGGAATATACTTGTACATACAAACGATTACACTTTATTTTTCGTGCAGGCCTACACTGGCTATGTAACCATTATCAGGGAAAGAATTACTGACTATCACCTGATTGTTTTGGATTAACTCGAAAATGGCACATGAAAATAATTCACAATTAGGAACTCACCTTTCTAATTGAAAATCTGATTTGTGCGGCGAAGTTATTCACATGTGCATGCATGTACAACAATACTGAATTAAAAGACAAAACATTGTAGAGTTTTATATCCAGAGAATTACGCACTGACATTTCTAGCTTGACCGCGAGTTGTATCAGTTTTTGTGCATTTCTGGTAGTGTAATTGTGGTAGTCTGAATGGGAAAAATATTTATTTTTATTCTTGTGAATCTGAAGCAGTGTGTG
>WOGO01007657.1:0-11035 GCA_015342085.1 Leptinotarsa defecta
AATAATTTTTTAAAGAAAAAGGTTGAAATGAAGTTTAAAATGCGTTGTTTTAGAGCTCTTTTATGAAAACTACTTGATTTTCGTCAGGAGGAACATTCCTCATTGTTTCAGTAAGAAACAAAAACCTTTGAATTCGAATTTGGAAAAATAAGGATCACTCCAAAAAAAATCATGTAATTCAAATGAGATCCATCAACAGTTAATCAATACAGTTACTAACTTCCTATTATTCAAATCAAATTAGAATAAAAAAGCAGAAGAAAAGTACCTTGTATATTCATATATACATCTCTTAAGAATAAATCAACTCACCTGTTAGGCTGAATGGAAAAATATACCTTTCAATTCCGTTTCACACAACTTGCTCACTTCCTCTGAAAAAAAATTCTCAAAAACGTCAAGCTGTTAATTTCGAGAATTAGATTACTATTTCTGAGATTCGTTTACATCAAAATCATCCTTATAAGAAGGGTGTGATCAATCACTTTCATGAAAAGTTGAATGAGAATAATTATTGAAATGACCCATTATTACTCATGTCAAGTGATCACGAGGACTGTAAATTGTTTCCTAAATTATATCTTCCATGTAACCTAAAGCTCCATTGACCAATCCATTTCAAACACATAAATTTGAAGGCAACATAACTTCTGTTGTGCTGATAAGTATTTCTATTTATACATACAGACCAAAAAAGTAACCAAAAAATTTTACGCAATTTTGCTCCTCTTCACATCAATATTAACTATATAGTTTTTCAACAGGTGGCGTTATTAAACATTACACTTGACTTATTCATTCTGTAATTTTTGACAGTACTGCAAAACCATTTCAGTTGATATAGATTATTGCAATATTTTTATTAAATTGGTTTTCAAAATGATATTCTAATGAGTGATAAAATATCTAGACATACATTGAAATTACTATATGAATTCCAAAACTCAAGGTGTTGTAGTTTTTTCATAAAGCATATCACAAGAATGCATAAGTTGTGAAATAAAATATAAAAAAATCTTTTGAGAAAAAAAAAACAAATAACTTTCAAAATGATTACTTGAATTTTTAAATTCATAGGAAACATTTACAAAGACATAGATTTCGGTTGATGTCGTCACTAATATATTGTAACTTGACTATTCTATTATGAAACAAGCAAACATTTTCTAAATATATTCATATGTACTCACCGCTTATATCTATCAAACTAGCATTCTTCTGCTGAAGTGCAATATAAAATTCCCTCGAGTTGGAAGTTTTACCGATCACCCAATAATCATTCATGGTTTTAACGATTGACTCTCCCGTACTTCCCAGAAAAGGAATCAAACTATTAATGTCTGCAATAATTTTCACAGAGTCTTTTATGGCTGCAGATGGCTTTATGTCCGAATGCACGGTACCTTTTAAGGCCAAATTCAATTTATTAAAGTATATGAATCTAGGCGAATTTTCCGAACATGGAGTTACCACTTCTCTTGAGGAATATTCAGTAATACTTGATACCACCGACACCAAGTTGAGATTCATGAATTCATCGAGTTCTTTAAAAAAATCCACGGTCAGTTCATAATCACCTGCAAAAAGAAATTGAAGGTCATATTATACATAAATAACAGTCTCGCAGTCAAATTCATGAGACAGAGCAGGTGATTAAGAGATCAGAGTTCTTTAAAAAGTCCACGGTCAGTTCATAATCACCTGCAAAAAGATATTAAAGGTCAAATTATACATAAACAATCTCGCAGTCAAATTCATGAGATAGAGTAGGTGATCAAGAGATCAGAGAAGCTGGGCATTATTCCATCCACCATTATAAAGGAGATAGGAATGGCCATATAATTTTATAACACATAGAATTTGTCTCAATAAATACGTACCAAACAAAAAAATATAAACAAATTACACTTTCTTTCAGAAAAATAAGAGAAGAAAGCTAGAAGGTGGTTGACAATGTTTCATGGTAAATTTCATTAGTTCGGACTTCCATTGTCTAATATGATATAATGTGATTTGAAATTCCTACAAAAACTAAAATGAATAGCTGAAAAAATCTATATTACCCAAAAAACCCTGAAATGAAATAAAAATTGAACAAAAATTGAAAATTCAACGATTAAAAAATAAATAAAAATTAAAAGATTTCAAAGCTACTTCACAATGTTTCGATTGTCAGTACCAACTATCGTTTTTGGTGAAGACTGGACTGTTCCTCCTAGAGATGACTATTTATAGGTCACTCGAGTGCTTTCACCTATCCCCTCGTCCCTCTGTCGCCTTTACTGATTTATTATGAAATGACCGTTGGGAGTTGACCCGTTTCCGCTTGATTATGATTTTCTATGTTGCGTATCTCTATGCTAGCTTTTCTGAATGCACGTTGGACAACATATATGCAGCTTCTTTAAACTTCCTTCTAAACCAGTGTTTCCCCCTATGGATGATCTCAGCTTTGAACCACTTGATGTTATGTTGACGAGTCCAAACATGCTCTGCTATTTCCGATTTGCTGGTTTCCCTTCGCTGTGTGATTTTCTTGTGCTCGGCAATGCGAGTATTCAATGGCCTCTCAGTTTCAGCGATATAGGATTTGCCGCACTCACAGAATATTCGGTAAATGCAATTCTTGGAATCGCAGTCCGCGTTCGGTGGACCAGTTTTTGGGAGGCTGCTACGGATAGTGGTTCCGGATCTGAAGCAGGTTGTAATGTTGTACTTGGACCCAATTCTTATCCTTTCCGACAATCCTCAGACGTAGGGAAGGGCAAACACTGGTTGCGACGGCTTCTCTTCTTTGCGAAGCTCTTGCTGTCTTCTAGCCATCACAATTAGTGGTTGCACTTCCCTACATCTGAGGATTGTCGGAAAGGATAAGAAGAGTTGGGTCCAAGTATAACCTGTTTCAGATCTGCAAACACCAAAAACCAGGCTATCAAACGCAGACTGCGATTCCAAGAAATGCATTTACCAGATACCCTGTGAGTACGGCAAATCCTATACCTATTGGTGAAACTAAGAGGTCATTGAAAGTCCGCATTGCCGAGAACAAGAGCAGCACACAGCGAAGAGACACCAGCAAATCGGAAATAGCAGAGCATGTTTGGATTCATCAACATAACATCAAGTGCTGCGAACCTAAGATCATCCACAGACAGGAGAACTGATTTATGAGGAAGCTGCATATATATTGTCCAACGACGTATTCAACCAAGCTAACGTTGAGGTACGCAACATATGGAAACCCATAATTAAGCGGAAACCCGTCAACTCTCGCCAAAAGGTCATCTCCAACTAAACCGGTGAAGCACAGAGATTGTGAATACTACCAATCGAAACATCGTGAAGTAATTTGGCTTAAAAAAACTTTGAATTTTTATTCCATTTTCAATTGTTCAATTTTTAATTTTTGCTTAATTTTTATTTTATTTCATTTCAGAGTTTTTTGCATAATATAATTGTTTTTTTTTTCAGTTATTCATTTTAATTGTCAATTTTATTAGTTCTTCCAGAAATTTCAAATCATATTAGACAATGGAAGTCTGAACTAATGAAATTCAGAAGAAAGGTCATTACAATATGAAATAATTCATCTCTGGAACACTTTTGAAAGGGATATATTTAGAAACTTTGAAATTTCAGTTTTTGCATAAAATCATTTGTTCAGACACTCTTCTGTCTTAGTTTACTCTAAATGTTCCTTTACTCAGTATTTTCATTGATATTTTGAATAGAGATTATTGAAACAAAAATAGCTTCCTTTAATATCTGTCGAATATCTAACTTCCAGTGTTATCATTCATGTTTAGATTTCAATAAGTGACATTAAAAATCATAATTCATGAATGAATTGTGTGTATTTTCTATAATGTTATTCAATTTGGTACTGAAGAGCCTTGGGGCAAGTGTCTTATGGCAAAACATCGATGTATACCAGTGAGGATGACAGTGTTCCATGAAGGTGCAATTTGTTACAATTCATTTAAAGTAGAATTCCTGTGAATGATATCTAACTTTATTCCATAACGAATGTTTGGAATACAAACTGAGTATCTTCTGTATAATTCAGTGTTCATATAAAAGTATTTGTTTCGAAAGAATTTTTTTCTTTCCTGTAATTCAATGTTTATATGAAAATAGCTGTTTCAGGAGGACTTTCTTCCAGTTTGTGTCTGAAAGTTGCATGATCTACACATCCATGTATAGAGTTACTTATTTTCAAATTGATTACTTCCTTCCTTTCTTTGGAAGATTACCACATCTTTTTTTGTATCAAAATGGAGTAGTAGAAAGCCAAAAACTTTCTTTACCAAAAATTAATCACTCTTAAAAATATAACCTCTTCAATTCAAATAAATTTTTAAAACTGCACTTTATTATAAGCAAAAACCAGTTTGGGTTTCAAATGATGTTATCTTCTTTTTTCTATATGAACTCTACTCTGAATTGAATGCTGATGAAGTAGCTGCCGCAATTTCTTGCGATATTTCAAAGGCGTTTGATTGCGTCAATCATAAAATTTTACTGAAAAAACTTCATAAATATGGATGTAGAGGGGTAATGAACTTGGTTCGAATCATACCTTTCAGGACGGAGACAAATTGTGAGAACAGAACTCTCGCAGAACAGGACCATTGAGTCAGGTGTACCACAGGGTTCTGTGTTAGGCCCTATTCTATTTCTGCTATATATGAGTGACATCTCTATGATTGACATATCTGGTAGTTTCAGTACAATATTGTCGAATGAAAAACACTCAGTGGAGCTAAATAAAATAATATCATCCGACTTGAAGAAGGTGAAGAGCTGACACGACACAAATTTACTCTCTCTTAATGCATTCAAAACGAATATAATATCATTCAAATGTTCACTTGATGAAATTCCAATAGACGCTGCCATATTACAAAATAAATTAAACACAAAATTTCTAGGTGTATTCATTGATAATAGGCTGAAATTTGATGAACACCTTAAACAACTCAAGAGTAAGATCTCCTCCGGACGTTATGCAGTTAGAGTGGTTTCAAATGAGTTGGGTTTCCATATCGCAAAAACGTTTACCATGCACTTATTGAATCTTGACTATGTTATGGAATACCTTTTTGGGGAGCATGCAATTCATCCCTTCTCTCTTCTGTAATGAATTAAAAAAAAAAGGCACTAATATATTATCTGTAAAGTCAAACACAGAGGATCGTGCAGGAACTTGTTCACTGCCAATAAAATTTTAACAGTCATCACACTTATTATCCTAGATATGGTTTGCCGTATTTATAAACATTAAGTCAAAGTTCAACTTTGCTCCTACTCCTTATGCTACTCGTAATAGCAATTATTCCTTTAGACTTCCTATCCCAACTTCGAATTTGATTAAGGATTCCATATACTATAATGGTGGTAAGTTGTTCGATCATTCACCATTAGAAATGAGATCTGCAAATCTAAGCAACATTCATTTCAAAAAGGCGGTGAAGAACCTACTTATTGAAAGGCCCTATTATAGTTTGGAAAAGTATTTAGAACTTTTTTATATTTACATTTATACTTTTTCAGAACTTTTTCTATATCTACATTGTATTTCTTGGACTTCGTCAATAAGATGCAAATTTTCGGACAATAAAGTATATTTTGAATTGATTTGATCCAATCCTGAACACGGATGTCACGCAGGTAGCCAAAGCTTCTTTGTGGTGACTTCATTGATATCTCTCATCCGAGATGACCTGACCGAAACCACAAAATGCAGCTGTCTTTTTTTTGATGTCTCTGTGCATTTGTGTTGTTTTTGTAACTCTTGCCCAACCTTGCACTTGACTGTACCTTACTGATGATAGCTAATGAGCTAAAAACACGTGTCTGAGGTTTGCATAGTTTTGAGTGGTTCATTTATTAATTTTCCCTGCTTCTGAATATATCAAATCCACTCCCTAAATTATCATCTAGCTTCATCAGTAACTGATGAAGCTACCGTGTCAGAATAATCATTATTTTCTTCCTTTCTTTGCTACTTGGGAATTATCTGAATTATTTTTCCTAAAAAGATGTGATTAAGAAAGTTGTAGGAAATGGGCTCTATTTCCTTCGGACTGGATTGTCAAAACCGTCAAACCTGTTTGAAATCAAACTAAGATAAACTTGTTAGCTTACCTTTGATGAAAAGGCAAACAGAAGCTCCTGACATTTTGTAAATGACAAAGTACAGTTCACTGGTTCCACTGCCACCAAATAAGTACACTTTTGGAATTTTTCCAACAGTTTTTGCCAGCTTCAAGTTTGACGGTCCAATAATAAATCGGCCTCTCTGCAAAGCTGATAAAGTTGATGAGGAATTCCTAGAACTACCTTGTGTTTCCGTTTCCAGATTTGCAGGAAACACAGAAGTTGATAAATACTGATAGATAACTTGCATGTCACTTGGTTCCACTCCACTCCTAAAGCAAAAATAAAGTGGATAAAAGCATTAGTCTTGAGTGTTATACAATTCATGCAAATAGATATCATCAGTATGAAAAATATAAAATATTATCTGTGCTCGTGCATGAATGTTTCCACTGAAAATTAATGATAACTACTTAGGATTTCTTATAGTTCCCAACTTATGACTCAAGACTGGTTGCAGGATTCCACACTTATATTCTCCAGTCTTCAATCATTGTCATTGAACCTCATGAAGAAAAATTTCAATTATTATTACATACCAAATTAAGTGTTCTTTATAAAAAAATGCAGTATGAGAAACAATTGGGAATGTTGACTCCAATGAGTTAACGAAGCACTGTACTTTGAGAAAAGTTTGCTTATCCAAAGGAAGGTACTGTATGCCACAAAAAACGTTCAAGATATCTGCTTGTGGCAGCTTCAGTGACTGTAAATACTGAAAAATATAATCAAGATAATCAGCTGAATTCTTAATAAATTGAAAGTCATACGTACAGTTCTATAAAATATCTCAATATTCATTTTTAGAGTATTCAAATCTTTCACGCTTTGAAATGTACCCCAGAATAACCTGTACATATAATATGCTTGCTTCAGCATAGCTTCATAAACATTGTCTTGTATATCGTCTTCTAATTCTTCCGCATCACCAGTAGCATTTTTTTCTTTGAAAATTTGATTCAAGCGAAGAGTCTACAAAATAATATACAAATAATAAATATGCTTCATTACCCAAAAGGTTAATCTTATCGGCAAAGCTATAACAAATTATAAGGTTTTGCATAAAAAATAAACAAAACATATTCAGGTACATAATACATAAATCAGTTAGAAGTATATAAGGGAGAGTAAGTAAATACGAATATATACAGAGTCCTACAATAAATATCGCCATATGAAATGTCATATACTTTTTGAATTCGACTAAGAAAAAATAAGATGTCAATTAAGAAATTAATATATTGATTGATTATTTTGTTTGAAGAAACATATTCTTGTCACAAAGCCTAACCTAAAATAAAGTGAAAAATTTTAGTATGACACATAATTGTCGAGGTATAAAATAAAATATATACCCGAGAAAACAGCGCGTTATATATACATTACACATACAAACACAATATTACACAAAAATAAACATACAGACATCATATTGAAATACTGATTCTGACCAAGTATATGTGGATATCGAAAAGAAATATATGATATGTGAAAACTGTTTCTTAAATCACGTGATTGAGTCTGAGATAACTTGTAACAAGACTTGCATAACCCTATATTTTTCAAAACTCTTCAACTGAAATTGAAAGATGTGGTCTTGAATGAAACACATAATGAATAATTGCAACAAATTATGATACAATTGAACCCCAAAAGTACTCAATATCAAATAATTTACAAAAGCAATTATTGCCTAAGATGAATTAAATCATACATACCATGACCATCCAGTAGTTCTTTTCAGGTTGAAAATATAGCTGCCTTGTTTTGTTAGTATGCAACGAACTGGCAGACGAACTTGGCTTAAAGGTACTGAAAATTTGATGATTTATCATCTACTCCTGAATAACCTTCTTACGAACTTACTCAGTGAATTGAATAATTCCTTCAACAAGGCCAACATTTTTTATTTGAACTTCAGTATTATCACAAATAGGGTAATAATATAAAATTTTCTGCAATTCCTGAAAAAAAAGTTGTTCGAGGCTGGCCACCATAATATGATAAATTATCTTATCACTTATATAAAAATTAATAATTTCATGAGAGTTGTGAAAACTTGAATTATTTTGATTCATAATTATGAGTGAAAGCTGACATATGATGTTAAAATTGATTACTTTTAGTGTACTTTCACACCTTTGTTTCACTCTGTATATTTTAGTTAGACTTGATGTATTTTGACAATACAGTACTCAAATGTCTTTAAATTTATCAAGAGGATTTTTTCAAATTCATGAAATATAATAAATTAACTTACACAAAGGAAGCATCATAAAAAAGCCTGTTGTTCAATGTAAAATGGAAATCAAAATCCATCAAATTAATTCAAAAACAATATTTATATTTTTTAATGTTCCAGTTCTTAGTCCAACACATTTTTTGACATTGATAGTCATGCAGGTATCAGAATAATTCAGTAGCAGTAGTATATAGCATGCTTCTCATATCAGCAATATCTGTATTAATGCACTAGTAGTCTGACAAACTGGGGAAAACTGATGATGAAAATAAATAAGTTCAAAATATTGATAATGTAGTGGAACTCATCTTTGATTCCAAATAAAACCCCTTTGATGTAATGCACTGGACTTATGAATTTATGAACAACTAAATTATACTCAAGAGTTGTTGATTCACAGATATGCCATGCTTATAGATTTGTTTGGTTCCATATATATTCTGATTATCCAAGACATGTTTGCAACCTTATTCCAACTATACTGTCAAGTCCTGGGTAGATTAGTATAAACTATGACACAATTCACATTTTATGGTACATTCACAATTTTAAATATAAATATGGAGTGAAAATGAAAATAATTAAGTGGCAAAGGTATCGACAACAGCTAATTTCAGTATGATTTAGAAATTCGTCTTCTGAATAAAAACAAAGCTCAATCAAAAGCATTGTTTTTTTATGAATACTTTTTTATTAGGACTGGGCGAACCCTGGGGAAGTTACATATCAAAATTTTACTGAAAACTTGACTTCAATATTTCTATTCTAGACATGGTTGGGAGGCTGAGCCACAGAATATTGAAACCCTAAGTAGTGAATAGAAAATTATGATTTCTGAAGGACAGCCCCAAATACAATGTTTTTCTTTATTATAAATACCTCTCCTTCTTTGGTGCTCAAGGTAGGATTGAATATAAAGAAGTTTTTCAATCCCGAGATATTTTGAGTAACCATTTCGATCAATAACAATTTGGTTGATCAGATTTTAAACCATTATCAAACTCAAACTGTTTTGAGGTTACATGAATTTTTAACCTTAAATGTCATTTTACGTTTTTCTATGGAATAAGCACCGCCATCTCATGCTCAGTATACCAAAAATTCTTCTTAGTTATCTATTGGCAATATCAGTATACAAAAATTTCTTCTTAGTTACCTCTTTGCAATATTGGTTTTCAAAGGGAAACCACAAAGTAGAGAAAATTCTACTCACCTGCTATTAATTTATTATAAAATATAAATAACATTGAAAATTGAAGTGACAACTTTACATTTTCGAACTGTGTCACTTGAGTTGTATCATACCTAGTATAAAGATAATTCTTTATGCTATGGTTGTACCATTGTCTAAAGATTTACCTTAGACAAATGTTGTACTCAGTACCTCTGTGAATGAAATGAAACTTATTGGATGTTTTTAGTGTTTCTTCATCAAGGGTGCTTTAGATAGGTGGAGAGTTTTTGACATACCTAAGCATACCCTGGAGTTACTGCAGTCCATCCAGAAAAGAGTCATCCGCCTGTTGATTAGAGACGCAAACTTGATAGTCTGGAACATCGAAGAAAGATTGGAGATTTATCTCTCTTCTACAGATACTTGCACGGGAAGTGTTCAAGTGACTTTTGGCACATTTGATTCCACCACAAGCGGTAGGTACTTACATATCAGAAATACGCAACGGACTATGGCTGCTCTGCTGCTCATCGTTTTGAGGTTCAACTCAGTACACCTCGAACTTCACTGTTCAAGAACTCTTTCATTTGGAGAACGGCGTTTATGTGGAATAAACTTACTGAGAACGTTTTTCCAAATGGATTTAAATTCGGGTGTTTTTACCAATTCCATTTTGTTGTTTCAAAAGGCTTAGCGCCTCTGTGAATGTTATCGTCAAAATATTTTGTATTGGGAAAGGAAAAATGCTATCATTGTCTAATCCTTAGACAATGATGCTAATGCTATACTATACTGTGGTTTTGGTGTTTTTACCGATTCGCATTTGATTTGAAAACTTTCGAAAAATGAAATTGACTCGACTTTGTACAATTGTTGATAGATGGTGCGACAATCGAAATATATCGCGCGTATTTTGTTCGGACTATGGGCAATGATGTTAAAACAAATTTTCACCTAAATGTTGGTAATCTATGTAAAGTTAGTATATAAAAAATATAACAAAAATATCTGAGAAATGGAGAGAGAGAGAGAGAGCGAGAAAAGAAAGTACTGTTACCCGATAATTGTACTTTACTATATTTTGTTTTTTATTTCTCAGTACATGAATAGGTACTTGAAAACCTAAAATGTTACTTACTGATTACCAAGGGCGTCGCCAGCTTATGACTAAAGGGGGGGGGCAATAGGGCCGTGTATAGTAAGCGATAAAAATGTTCGATGCTTTTTACCTTTGGGAAAGAAGTAATTTGTTTCTATGAGAATATCAACCACTATAAAATTTGTTAGATTAAGCCTATCGTGTTACAATTGCTGCCAAAGCGAGTTGCACTATTTCCTTCCTGAGATAATGTTTGTAAGGCTTCCAGAATTATTGGAATATTTTCTTTAAAAACTCTAATGGTTTTGTGTTTCTCACTCCATCTTGTCGCGCAAAGTCTGGAAATATTAGGTATCAATTT
>WOGO01007658.1:337-11035 GCA_015342085.1 Leptinotarsa defecta
TCACGACAGAGCCCCGCATTACCGTGGCAAGGCGATGCTACGACGAGACGGCGCCCGGTATCTCGAAGGTTCCGTGGAGACAGCTGACAGGCTCAGTGTCATTCATCCTCTTGGCTCGGATACACACACCTTAGGATTAAGCCATCGTTGGGATGCCATTCAATTAGGGAATAGCAGAACCACAAGTGATTCTGTCATTCCCGTATCCAGCAGGGCTACGTGGAAGCAGGCATCCGATGGCTGGTTTGCTCAACCCCCACATCTCAAGCCAATGCACTCGCCAAAAAACAGCACGCACAGTGGTTCAGGTAGTGAAAGACGAACAAGGACAGCCAACCCCAGCAAACCTGTGATAATGCCCTTCACCAGGTGGAGAAAATTGGACGACCTAACGCCACTTTCCCTCAATGGCGAGGTCATTCTATTCGGAATGGAGGTGAAATATTTTGGCATTGTCCTTGATGAAAAACTAGCCTGGATAGCTCACTTGGAAAAAGTTTTACACAAAGCCAGACTGTATCTATGGACATCTCGAAGGATTCGTGGTAAAACTTGGGGTTTAGGTCCCAAACAAATCCATTGTATTTATGAGATGATTGTCAGATCAATGATCACTTATGTTGCAATTGCTTGGTGGCCGAAGGCTTTACGGAAAACGATCCAGGCGAAGCTTTCTGGTTTACAGAGACAGGCTTGTCTGGCCATCAGTGGTGCTATCAGTACCACACCGTCAGTGGCCATCGAGATCTTTCTAGATCTACATCCTCTCCACATTTTTCTGGAAAGACAGGCTAGATGGACTGCATATAGACTTGTGCACATTGCCAATTGCACAAATCAATTCAATGCAGAGTGCAACAGTCTCTTGGTTGACACTGGAAGTCACAGCATTCTGGTAATGACCTCTGACTGTATGCCACCAACTGTCAACTACGAACTGCCTTATAAAGTACTGTTCCCGAGTAGAGAGCCGTTCAAGTGTTTTCAGTTGCAGACCCAGGACAGAGATATCAACCTGCCTAGGAACCTATGCGACTGTATTTTGAGCGGAAACGTACGCTATTGAATTCGACAGAGGCGTACTCTTACCATCTGAACTGTAAGACCACTCACCATACAAACTAATCGGCTCCGTTAAGAAGCTGGGTTTATTTGGTCGAGTGTGAATAGGTGTGAGCCACAATAAACCCTTGCGGGTTGCGGTGGAGGGTCGAATAGACCCACTTACGTGAGTAAGTGGGTCTATTCGAGGGTCGAATAGACCCACGTTAGGTTCATTTTGAACCTAACGTAACCTAGTATTGATATTCTTCATTTAATTATCATCACCAAAAACCCAGATCATCATCGTCGGAACTTTAACTCTGCCAATCACCAATACATTCTATCTATTTCTATTTTAATGTTGATTGGTACCAGCTAAGCGACTCACTGAATGACTGAACGTCCAAGCCAAACAAAAAAACTCTGATGATAAAATACTTGTTCAATTTCCCTTATAATGAAAGTGAAGATTCCTAAACAGAAACAATAAATAAGTTCACTGGAGATGGTCTCATATGAGATATATCTGTTAGTGATGCCATTTCTATTAGTAAATATTTGAAATATAAAAATAATGTATATATAACATCCCAGATGACGGTCATAGATACAATATATCTAAGCTGTACTATAAGAAATCAAAAAATTGGTTCTTTTGCATTTTTGAAATATTGTCTTCAAAGTGGCCTCGAAATAACGATATTATGGGTTTCTAAAAACCTCCATCTCCAAATATTTACATATAGTATAGCTGTGAAAATACTATGATTAACCATTCTCTTTTTACGTTCTGATGGAAATCCGAAGTAGTACAGGTTTCCGTCGTAACGAAAAAAAACAAGGGTTTTGTGATATCGAAACTTATGATGTTTATAGTATGTTACCAATTATTGCAATATTATAAAAACAAGGAAAGATAACATCCCAAAGCGAACGTCTTCCAAATAACGGTCATGATAACATAATTTATAAGTCGTTTCATAAAGACTCGAAATTATTGGGCTTCTTTACATTCTTGAAATTATGTTTTGAAAATGTACTCGAAATAACATCATTCTGGATTACTAATAATATTCGATTTCAAATATTGATCAATTTTACTCTGTTATGATACAGAGATGATAAAATTTTTGTTGACGATGAGGTATGGCTCAGATGAATTCTACTCAGGTGCTACCCACATCTTCTGGAGACTCAGGCGAAAATGGCCAGTGGCCGTCGACAACTCGACAACAGAACAGATACCCTGTCCTTCTACACCAGAAGATATTAAAATAAGTCCAGCAAATTCATTTTTGTCAGTCCTAAAGACTGAAAACACAAAAAAATCAACTGTTATGAAGAAAAACAGAGTAAACAGAACATTTGTTCGAAGCCTAACAGACAAAGATGTTTTAAAAAGACTTCGTGGGAAGGAAGAATGAAAGCAATTTAAAAATAAGGAAAACCAGAAGCAACCATTGGCAAACAAAAAATAAAAGAAAGTCACAAGAATCATAAGAACCTAGTTTCAGTTCGTCAGAAAGTAGGTTAATTTATGATAATAACAGTGACAATGAGCCGAAAGATTCGATCATTGCAGAAAAGGAACTAGTAGAGAATGAGATAATTGAAGAAGAATGAGGAATTGGGGTAATTGAGGCTAAAACAAACAACAATCAAAGAAGTACCCATGCTGATATTCAAAACAAAAAACTTGGGAATTGTGTGGTCATTAAATATCCTGGGAAAAAAGATGTCATTCATTACATAAGAAAGGTTGTAGAAGTAAAGGATGGCGATATTAATGATATTAGATAAGATATTAAACTTTTGACGTAAAAAAGTTTGTATTTTGTATATCCTGATGTTGAGGACAAGAACCGGTATTATTAAATGCAGTAGTTGCAATTATTGACGAACCGGCGATAAATAGAGAAATGCATTTTTTTAAAGTTCGCATATTAGTGAAGTTACCAAAATTTATTGCCAAAGTCACGTACCAAAATTTAGTTTGTATGTTTGTAAGATGCAATTCCTAGTTTGAGTTCTAGTTTTTAATAATAAGGTTCCTACATTATATTATTTTTGTGTTATTCGGAATAAAAATATGATAATGCTGCTTTACCCAAAAAGTCTTTGGTTTTGAAAAACCTAAAAAGGCCGTAAAACAAATTTATGTGTGTCAATGTTGCTCAACGATTCCTTCATATTGATTTAGGCTTCAATTTATATGGGGTGTTGATGTTATACTATGTATGATGGGGTAACATTGACACCGGACAAAATTTTTAAAAAAAATTTTTTTAAGATAAAGTGAAAATCAAAACATTACGTATATCATTGCTTAGTATTACTATATAGTATGCCTGTCTCAGGAAATTATTAGAGATTTAAAAAAAACAGATCTAATAAAAAAGAAATTATGAAGAATTGTCAATATTTGCGTCTTTTACTTCACACAATATAAGTTTTTATGCATGCATATTTGAATATAATACGAAAGCTTTGCGTTTATGAAAAAAAAGTTTATCATCATGAAAGTCATGATTAAAAAAAAATTCAACAAAGTTTTTCGAACTGAACTAATTTACAACGAATATTTTGTAAAGATTATATTCTTTTTCCAGATAATATCCCAGATGCTCTGAAAACTGAATGTTCAAAGTGTAGCGATAAACAAAAACAACTTACGAAAAATGTGATAAAATTCCTTAGCAAAAACAAGAGGCCAATGTTTGATGAACTCACCCCCAAATATGACCCTGAAAATATTTATAAAACTAAGTACAATAATGAGCTGGCTAAAGAAGGAATCACCCTGTAACCTCAGTTGATGGATGGAGTTGATGAAAGCAATTGTGTTTTTGAAATATTTCCTATGAAAAACTGAATATTTTAAAAAATATACAGTTCTAATGAAATATAAACATGTTTCAACATATTTCAGAGCAATGGTAAAAACTTTGTAACTGCTATTGGAAAAAATGAGAATAATGATAAATATATGTATTCTAATTTGAATTTCCTTCTTGTGGAAAATTCGTCTCAATACAACGATAAACTCAAATCTCTGTTAAGTATCAAGAGAATCCATATCATACTTAGTAAAGTAATATTTTCTCAAATTTCGAACAGTTTTGTTACAAGTTTTCTTTTTGCGTAATTATTACATACATATTTCGTACTCAATCCTATTGAGAATATACAATACAACCACTTTATTTACTCAAGTAGTCTTTATACTATTGAAGACTTGAATACTGTTGAAGATGTCAATAACTTACATCGAAAAATAAGCTGAGAAACACTTAGGAAATGGAGGACGATCTATAATTTTGATCCTTAAATCATTACAAATGGAGATACATTGACTGCTGAATGAGGTATGATTTCTGTCTATCTCTCTGCAGCTTTCTCTAGAACTAGATGATACCAGAGCTCACAAATTCCACATTCATGATCCAATATCAGAAAGTGTTTGTTTTGGCCTATCTTAGTTTCATTCGGATGTGACAGAAACATTGGATGTGTCATTGGAAATGTAGTAAGTGGGCAAGGGCGGTCCTGACCCCAAAAGGATAGTTGTTCACCTATTGTTCCACTGAGTAGTTCGTTCTACTAATTTGGTCGAGATCTCATTGAAACGGTGGTTCGAGCCTGACGTATGGACGTTCAACTGCCACTGTATCTATTATAGATATGCCCTACTGACTTAGAGTATTACTCGATAGGTCATAATTCGATGAATTTTTGTGTGGACCTGCTGCTGAACAAACAAGAACTATCTGCAAGAAGGTTTTTCGTGAAAAAATCAACACAGAAGTCCGTCGGATATATTTTGAAGTACATTGTATTATTAACCAAAGAAGTAGTTGTTTTCCGGCAGGCATTTTCAAGATTCTACTTTGTGAAAATTTCAGGAGAGGTGTTCACATCGAATCTCGGACGCACTGCTGTCTTGGTTGGATCTGTCCTGCACTGACGAGGAGTGATACTTCAAAATGAGTCTACAGCTGATCATTGGATTAATTGGCATCTGCCATATTCTACTGTGCAAAAAAAACGTTATAGTTATTTTCTCAGAATGACAAAGTTGCCTAATGGAGACTACATCATACAGCGATAGTGTGTGAAGTGGATAGTGTATAGTAAATAACATTAGGTACCAGCAATTGATTTATTGACCACCATTAGGTAAGATAATGAGTCGTTTAGATATAAAAAAAACATAAACATAGTCTTTAGAAGAGTTATCTTAATCACCTTCTAATGATGGTAATCATGAACTGAAAAAAGAATCACCCTGTATAAGTTAGCATTTTTAACGGCAACGTCATTGATATATTACACATAATCGGACTTTTCAAAATTTCAAAACGTTGTTTAACCGGTTTCAACGGTTTCTGATTTTCCTATGCTAGCACTCCTTCACATCATATAATTAACATATGCCGTCTATTTTATAAATCACATATATGAATGTATGTTTAGTTGAAAGAAATAGGTACTTTACATTCAATAATTCAATGAAATTATTGAAATGGACATGTACCAATTTCACGCTCCATGAACAACCCCATCTCAACGTTCATCCTAAAAAATTATTCAGTTGAAGTGAGATTTCATCTAAATAACTACCAAAATGAGTATATTCCTGATTATTCATATTTTTCTCTTAGCGTTGTATGTAAATGGTGATGAAAAGTACACAACTAAGTACGACAACATTGATTATGAAGAAATTTTACACAGCGAGAGATTATTGAAAAATTATGTGAATTGTCTATTGGATAAGGGACCTTGCTCTCCTGATGGTAAAGAACTCAAAGGTAATTTTTCAATTTCATGAAAAAAAACCATTTTGGTTATTTCTACCAATCTAATTTGAAAACAGACCTTGTTTTGTTTGAAAATGTCCATAACTGAGACAAAATTACAATTACTTACACACATACATTTTTTTAATTTGTTCTGTCATATTGGTGATTTTAATGAGATCCCCCTAGAGCAACTTTTTCTTTCTACATTGAAGTAAACCAAAGCCACAGCAAATATTTTTAAAACCCTAAAACATTAATTTCATTATACCATGCATATATCCACAGTAAATTAAGTGTTTCCTCTATAACCTTGAACCCAATATACGCAATAGATATCAATAGACTGAAAAAAATCCAAAACAATTTTTTAAGATTCCTAGTATACAAAACCAATTCCCTTGTACAGGATAGCAACTATGACACCATCAGGAAAAAATTCAATATTCTCCGACTAGCCGATAGAAGAACTCTCGGTGACGTATTATTTTCAACTAAGATTATTAAAAACCAAATTGACTAGCAAGAATTACTGTCACAATTACAATTCAATGTTCCACCAAGGAGCCTTCGGAGAAAGGAATTTTTTGATTACACGAAAAAAAGGACAAATATTGGTACAAACTCTACGATCTCAAAAAGAATTCAATCTATGTATGTAAAAAATCGATGTAGATATATTTTCCAAAAACTAATTATCACTGAAAAAATATCAGATCATCATATTTTTAACTGTGGTACAGCAACATTATGATTGTTTTAGTTTCCGTTGAATTTCGAAAATCTTAATTTTAAGATATTTGTATGTACCTACATGTATCTTATATTCATATGTAAAATACTTGTATGTAATATTTTTTTCTTTTTACAATTTTTTTTTCTTATTTCAATAGCATCATTTAATGTAGCTCAGTATCACTCTATGTATATTTTTAATAATATCCATAAACACTATCAATTCACTGTATCTAAAATTAAGGGACACTATTTATGGACGTGTCTGTATGTGTCCCCAAACTGCTAAATAAATAAATACCACAACCAAACGTTCAACTTTCAATCTCAACTTCCAATCATTCAAATTCAGTTGATCGATTTGGATATCGAACATTTTCAGCAGGATATCTTTACTTCAGTACAAAATGGTGATTCACTTGTCTTCACACTTTGGATATGTTCGTGTAATTTCTTTTAAACCGGATATGAGTCATCGACTACGTTGTAAGTTGTACCTTTCTAATTGGTGCTAATATTTCTGTTCAGTCACATTATTCATATTTCCGACCAATTGTCTTTTGCAAGTTTGCCCTCGATGGTCACTTGATTGCAATTAGCTTCCATTACGTCCTTGTAAATTCTGCGACTATGAATAACAGTATTCAAAATGAAGTTTTCAGTAAAGAAATTGTTCAATATTGAATTAGTCAACTCTGAATAGAGTTTCGGTAAGTAACGGTGCAACTTTATTTAATGTCAACCAATTCCATCCTCACTCTCCCATCATAGATATGAAACCCAATCAGACAAACTACCCAGTTGAAAAGTACCATAATAACTATATTTTTACTGGGTGGTAAAATTTGTGCGGTATAGCAAGTTATCTTTGCGTATTTTCACTGGTACTATTTGTAACATTTTAGTCCATTTGATATTTTTTATTCCATCAAAGATCTGGTTAGTGTGATTCGTGAAATGAAAGATGTTTCACAATTGTACATATCATTTTTATGCAGATGCTGAACCAACCATCTCGGTACCGTTCCAATTTCAGTATACAGTGCGAATGTAAAAAATCCCACCCTCTTAACTTCTGAACGAAACAAAATATCAATGTTGGGCAAAATGAACTCGAAACGCATCATTTCCAGTATTTTCAATATCAGTGTTGCATCACTCGTCGTTGAGAGAGAGAGAGAGAGAGAGAGAGAGAAAGAGAGAAAGCTGTCAATGTTTTTCTCAAAAAGAAAGTGCGGTCTTGTGACAGTTTGATTGATCTGCACTCATTACTTTTTCATTTTTGCAAATCGTTTTAGCCTTCACTATGGCAAACAATTGATAAATATCATAATTCCAAAAAAAAACTCTTTCAAACTGACTCCAGTTCATTTCGATGAATGTCTAAAATGTTCATCGTTAACTTCCTGACAATAATGAACTCTGTATCACTTCATATGTTTATACATCCTGAGTTATCTCCAATGACTTGATATTAAGAATACGTAAAGCGTGTTCATGTTGACTCAGAGTGCTTGTTGTGCTAATATCTGTACCTGGATTAGGTACACGGTCACGGGCAGATTTATGAAACTCTTGGGAAAACACAACATTAAAATGGTTTCCAAACCCATCAAGAGGATTCAAGAGAGTCTCAAGTCAGCTAAATATAAGGGAGGCCCACTATCAGCAGCAGCACCCACTATCGCGTACCGTGAACATGTGGGAAGGTATACATCGGAACCACCAAAAAATCTATAGAAAAAAGGCTGAAGAAGCATGAAAGAAACTGCAGACTAGGCCAAATCGATAAGTTGACTGTGGCGCACTCAGCGAAGGAAACCACAGGATTCTATTTGAAAATAGGACCAGGGATACTATAGTCGCTGGTACGGAACGCAATAGAAATCCAAAAATACGCGGATGATTTCAACAGAAAAGAGGAAGCGGTGAACTTCAACTGAAAATATAATTCCATTCTGAGAAGTTCAAAAACAGCAAACAGCATGACGCCGGGTAGAAAAGAGTCAACAAATGTTATTGTCAATTTACCTAATCCAGGTACAGATATTAGCAAACCAAGCACTCTGAGTCAACATGGACACGCTTCACCCAGTCGTTCAAGTATTAGCACACCAAACTACCTGAGTCAACATGAACAAGCTTTACACAATTTATGTAATTCAGGTAATGGTATCAGCACACTCAACTGAGTCAACATGAATACGCCTTACGCAGCCGTAATATACAGTCATAGGAGATGACTCAGTATATATGAAGAAGCTAGCCACTCGTGCCGGCGGAACGTCAGGAAGAAATTACAAAAATCGACGGCCCTCAAACACAAAAAATGGTTATACTGAAAAATTGCCCGCGAAAACCTCAACCATTCTGTCAATGATGAACTATGATCAAAAATTCTTTTCCTTTATCATGAATTGTTCCCAAGATAATGGAGTGATTCAAAAGACGGCCTGATTTGGCACCCTTAGATTTTTCGTAGAGATTTGTGAAATCTGAACCATACGCTACTATTATAAAACAACAACAATAATAAAAAATTATATACGTCCCAACATAATTATTTCAGAAACATTATATAATGAAGAAAATGGATTAGCAAACAAATTTCAGATTTGTCAGGAGGTTATTGAGCATTTTGTATACTTGAGATAAACTGGAGTGAGGTTTTGATAATTTTTTCCATAATATTGAGATATTCATCATTTGTTGACATATTCTTGGAAAAAATTTAAAACGGATTATTTCTCATTATTACGATTTTTACAAAATGTATAGCCTATCAAACTGAGTATTACAAGACCTTCATGGCCTTCATGCCAACAACTCTATTGTGTTTCTCATCAAAAAGAACTCAAATGTATACCTTTCAATTTAGATTTGTTACTACCCTAATATATTATTCCGTTCAAAAGTTAAAAGGAAGGAGGACTTTTTATTATATCGACACCACCGAAGCGAGTATAGCTCCTTCTTGGATAATTTCAGATTTCTAGAATATTCTTCAATATTTGAATTGAGAGAAGTATATTTTTAGGAGGAACAAATTTCTTGAAAAGAAAGGTTCTGGCTTTATATTTCTCCATCTTTATACAAACAAATGTAGAGATCTTCAAAAGAAGCGTTTCGCAGAAAGAGCGGCGAATGTTTTATTGCTATTGAGAATTTTTATTCGAAATATGCATACTTTTTCTGTTATTGTTGTCCAAACATTGAAATTTTCATCAAAGATTCGACAAAGGATTATCATAACAACTACTTCTTCGCCCCAATAATTTCACTCACTTGTAGAATGTTCATTTGAACTAACTTCTCGATGATTTTGGTTTATTTCATGTCGATAAGACCATTAAACTTTATTATTTGTAAAAAAAATACGTCTATAGGTGTGTATTATGTAAAAACAGACTGTAACATGAAAATTTGTTTTCATCAATTTACTGTCCAACTTGTGTCAAATTCAAATCACTCAATTCAGAAGTTCATTCAGAACAGTTTCACAAATGATTTTCATCGAAATGTACTGTTCATAACTTCCATCGATGGAGTTCAAATTGAAACATTTATTATCGATTTCTAAAAACAGGACCAACAATCGTTATGTTTCAGAAAATGTATCATTCATTTATGGAAATTATAAAATACATGTAGGTACTTACATAATTACATGTATTTATTTTTCATGATAATTTTGGGTTTTCTATCATCTATGGTTGGTGTAGCCTGAAACAAATTGAAGTGTTGATGAAAAAATTATTTTCTGGTGAAATTTTCAGGTTTACTAGTTAAAAACGGTTTCCAGAACATTTCATCTACTTACCAATAATTCATGCCGTAATTCAGCATGAAATAATCCTTTTGTTTTGATCTTGTATTTGGTCAAATGGATGTACGTATGGCAAACAATAATTGTGAGGCATTATCGAAATCTGTGATTCGTCACAACAGGAAAGAATGCTCAATGAATACTCCATATGAAGTAAATTTAAGCTATTTTAGTAGTTTTTGACCCAAAAGCGGAGATTTGTGGATTCCTAAGAATTACAGATCGATAACATGCTTGAATTCGTGTTATAAGTTGTTTACAAGCATCTTATACACACGAATACTCACCGCAGTT
>WOGO01007660.1:0-11033 GCA_015342085.1 Leptinotarsa defecta
TCATTACCATTCCGAGTGTGATGTTTATGTATCATGTTATTTTTAATGTAGCTTGATTCATTTTTCTTGATATTCATTGTTATGATTAATATATACAGTGAAGGCAATGTTAAGAGTGCCAGTTCAGTGAAGGTATTTCTACAGGATTCTCTGTGACGTAGACCTGCCATACATCTTATTATCCTTTTTTGCATAGTGAATACTTTTGTCATATGGGCGGAATTTCCCCAAAAGGCCAGCCCATAAGACATTGCAGACTGTATGAGTGCAAAATATGTCAGTTTGAGTACCTGCAATGAAACAGTTCCCCGTAACTGTCTCATTACAAAACACAAGCTACTCATTTTTGAGGTAAGATTTTCTGCATGTAGTTCCCAAGTCAGTTTTTGGTCAATTGTAAGTCCTAAGTATTTAATATGACTGACCTGCTCTATAGATTTATGATCGATTCTTATGAGGGGACTGTAATCATATGTAGTATTTTTTTGTTGGAAGAGCATGAAGACTGTTTTGTTTATATTAACTTGTAAACCATTATTTTTACACCAGTGTGAGAATTCTTCTGCAGTTTTATTTGCAACTTCTATCGAGAGTGGAAGGTTGTTTTTCGCTACTATTAGGCTTGTATCATCTGCATATGCTATAGTTTTATTCGGTAACAAAGATGCAAGTATTATATCACTCATAAAGATGATGAAAAATAGCGGGGCTAGTGTTGATCCTTGTGGGACCCCCATTTTAACAAGGGCAGGTTCTGATTTTACCGAATCAATAACTACTACCTGCATCCTGTTTTTTAGATATGAGGCAACCCAGTCATTGGCTATCCCCCTAATCCCTATTCGGTTAAGTTTTTCAAGAAGTAATTCATGATTAATGGTGTCGAAAGCCCTAGTAAGATCAAAATATAGGCAGACTGGAAATTGCTTCTCATTTAGGTTCATATATACGTGATCACAGAGTTCATTTATCGCAGTAGATGTTGATCTTTTCTGCCTAAAGCCGTGCTGGCAATCAGGAATAATTTTGTGCTGTTCAGTGAATTTACTCAATCTCATATAGTAGCTATAATCAATTATTTTTGCTAGTTGTGATTGCAGACATACGTTTCTGTAGTTTTTTACTTCATTTTTTGATCCTTTGTTTTTATAGATCGGGACAGATTTTGATATTTTGAGCGCATCCGGATAAATCCCTTCACAGAATGATTTGTCTATAATGTATGATAGGGGATGACATATAATGTCACTGACAGCCCTCAAGGTTTTTCCATGTATTTCATCTACACCTGGAGTTGGCGTTTTTGTTGTTTTTTTTATAATCTCTTGAACCTCCATTGGGGTTGTCGAGTATAGAAATAAACTATTGTTAAAAAATGATGCTAATTTTATATCTTTCTTTGGCTCGATTTTCTCAATATTTATGAAGAAATCATTGAAGTAATTACCAATTGCTTCCCTATCTGTTATTATATCATTGTTGTTAGTGAGTTCAATTGTATTTCTAGTTTTTGTGATGTTTCTACTTTCATTAATAATTTTCCAGCTCTCCTTGTTTACATTACTTGCATTCAAGATTCGTTTATTATTGTACTCTGTTTTAGTTTTTTTTATTAGCTCTTCATATAGGTATTTAAGTTGTTTGTATTTGTTTTTTATGACTTCATTATTAGTAGACTTAACTATTTTACACATATCACATACCATTTGATGTAGCTCTTTGATGTCCCTAGTTATCCAGGGTTTGTCCCTATTTTTAGTTGTCCTTACTTTTTTCAGTGGAAATGCATTATAGTAATGGAATTGAAATGTTGTATAGAACATATTGAAACTTTGATTTACATCTGTGTATTTGTACACATCTTCCCATTCTTCGTCAATTAATAAATTCCTGAAAGTCATCAAGTTATCATCTGAATAATAACGACTATAGGTTATGTTAATATTCTTACTGTGAAGTGTTGGTAACTCAAATATACACAGTTGAAATCTATGATCTGACAGATGGGTGTCCTCAACATATACACCTGTAGCAGAAATATTGCTGATTATAACATCTATACCCTTATTGAGACGTGTGGGAGAAGTGATCTGGTTATTCATATTGAATTCGCAAAAGATATTTTTTATTTTTCGTGATTCACAGTGATCAGTTAGTAGATCGACATTTATATCACCACATAGAATGTAGTAGTTGTTTTTTATGTAAAGGTTACACATCAGATCATAGATTTCATCTATAAATATATTGATATCACTGTTTGGTGTTCTGTACACTGTTATAATATATAATTGGCAATTTTTACAGTTTGTTTCATAGGTAGCTATTGTTACTTCGAAGTTTTTTTCTATACATTTGTTAAAGGAAAAAGGTTTGAGAAAACAACTTTTCTTTGATAGGATACAGACCCCACCATGGCTATGAATTTCTCTACAGTAATTATTAACTAAATTGTAGTTCGATATGTTTAGGACTTTAATTTCTGGTGCTGTAAGCCAGTGTTCTGATAGGCATACAATGTCTGGTTGATTGCGATCCATTAGAACTTCTAGCTGTTGAATTTTCCTTGTTGCCATGCCCTGGATATTGAGATGCATAATGGTTAGAGATGATTTCACATTTGTACAGTCGTCCTTTTGTTGCCCTGATACTTTTCCGATATTTTCTTCTGCCTTTTCAGTGATAAACCCTTTCGATAGACAGGTATTAATGTGTTTGGTTCTTAAAAATCCTCCCTTATATGGTCGAAGCGATTTGAATGATGCTGGTGTGAATAGTATTTCTTAAAATCAAAGCGTCTTATAGCTACGCTTTTTGGCCAGTTGTTCGGGTTATACAGTTCATCCTTCAGACTGAAGTCAGCACTAAGCATGAAGCACTTGTTTTGTGTAGTAGGCGTTTGTAATTCTTTGATGTTGATTTCCGCCTCGTTGAATTGGGGTAATTCCTTCAGGTATTTCAGTATCTTTTCTTCGGTAACATGTCTCTTCAGCCGGTACAGATATAACCATACTTTTTTGTCCACTCCAAAGTCCACGGTTTCATTTATACCCATGGTTTTTTTCTTGAAATCCGATGTGTTCCTTCTGTTGTTTTTCCTTCCTTTCGCTTCAGTAAACCCATCATTTCTGTTAACTTTATTTTTTTCATCTTGATCCTTATCCAAGTTTATTATATCATCCATAATTTTGAGTTGATGTTGTGTTTCTAAATCTAATTGTTTTGTTTTTGGGTTATTCACCTTTTGATTGCTAGAACTGGGTTCGTAGTTTTTCTGTTGGCTGGTATAAACTTTTTGTGCAGTATTAGTTTTTGTTTCTTCAAGGGACTGGTGTGGTTTATTCAGTATTTCACTGAATGTTTTTATCTGCGTTTTATCTACAAAGTTTTTTCCGTCTTTTCTTAGCAAGTCAATTTGATCCTGAAGTAATTTGTTGTTTTGTTTCAACAAACTTATATTATCCATCAGAATACTATTTTTCTCGTCCTTTTCTTTTAATAGTTCTCTCAAGAGATCATTTTCACTTTGTATTTTCTGTATTTCTTCATATTTGTTTTCACTATTACCTTGATTGAGTGTAATATTATTGAATCCACAGCACTTGATTCTCGAATCACAGATTTGAAGATATTTCAGTTTTTTTTGCACGGCGCATGATAAATGAAAAACATTTCCACATTCTACACACACTATAGTTTTGCTTTGCTTTGTCTGACAACATTTGAACATTTTTTCACTAAAATCTTCATCTTTTATTGTGGAGATACCTTTCTGACTACTGCCAGAAGCGGCCATGTAGGTGATTGCTGTATTCAGGAATAAATACCTAGATATTCATATTTCTTGGTTTTGGGGGAATACCTGACAAACATTGAGATATACATTTTTTTCCAAAAATCCTATCAAAGAAAGGTAATTAAGATTAAAAGAAAATATATCTCAAAACAAAAATAGTATCATCACTAATGGTTACTGGAATTCCTTAAAATTAAAAATACCTACATCAATTATACGTATTTTTCGGTACTGCTTGGTTGACGGAGAAATTAATAATGAACTTTCGTACAATATGATTTTTTTTGTTATAAATATGGAACTTCTCAGGGATATCCAAAAAATTCAAGCAAATCCCCAATAAATGAAACTTCGACAACCTGTATCCCAATACCAACAAACCATATATTCATGTCAAAAATAGTATTGAGCTCTATCAATGCCTGAACTACTTTGAACCGCATGAAAACGATGTAACTTTGATAACATAATAATTTGTTAGGAAATGAGTGAGTAAACATTTATTTTATACCAGTAGCATTTAATTATGGATAAACTTCTTTATTACCATTCGACAATTTCATTGTGATTTACTTTATAAGAGATATGAGTATAAAATCGGAAATGAATTCTTGTTTTGTCATACAAAAGAAAAATTTCATGTAAAGTTAAATTCCAATGAATTCGCCCTAACCATCGTTGCTCAGTATATAACTTATAGAAAACCTTGAGTCATAATGATGTTCGAACAATCGTTTTCCTCCGCAGCGTCTGGTCTTCCTTTTATCTTTCCCATGATCACAAAAGCACTAATAAGTAGGTATTTAACGGAATGTAATTCAAACTCGAAGTACAAATACAAACTCACACTGATATCGTGAACGAATTGGAGAGGGCGCCACGAACTGGTTGCCGTAAGTACAACCAGTTCGGGTTTGATTTGAAAGTGTAATGTTTTGAAAAGTATAAGTGAAATTGTGTCATATGGGCATGGATTTCTTTTGAAGAAGATTCATAATGTTGGTTTCTCAGAACAGCTAGTGAGTTAGTGTTGCAGATATAGAAACATATTAATTAATTCTGGAGTTCAAGGGTCACATTGTTCACACTTATTGTTCAACAACAAATTGTTTCAAAAACTGTCAATTCCTGATGTTAGCGGAAGATCTGAAGGCATAAAGAAGATCTTGATAGATTACATTTCTGGGAGGTTACCAAAACATATTTCTTAATGTAATTAAATGTTATGCTATCTCTCTTAACAAAGTTAATGAGAAATCTGATATATCATACACATTGAATAATCAACCATTGGAATGCAAGCCTTCTATAAAATATTTGGGAGTAAATTAAATTTGTGGAACATATTAATAAAATTAGCGTCAAATCCTCCAAAGTGAGGTTTGATTATTCATCAAATCACTTGTTTCTATCTTTGCCAAATCCACTGTTCAACTTTACAAAGAATTCATAACAAGTTTTTGAGATATTTTGCTCACAAAATGAGACAAGAAATACTCTAAACATGACTATTCAGATAATTTACATCTTGAGTTGGAACCTCTTGAAACCAGAAAAATTCAGTCAGCCAGAATACCAATTGACCCAATCATACACTGGTAGGAATATTCCGAAACACTTATTGAAATCATCAGGGATGATATGTATGAGGTGAATTAGATGAGCTTGTCATGGGTGGGGATGCATTTCATTAGTTCGGACTTTTGTCTAATATGATATTAATTGAATTGAAATCCCTGAAAGAATCTGTAAAAAAATAAAAAAAATAGCTAAAAAAACAACATTTATGTTAAGCAAAAAAACTGAAATGACAATGAAATAAAATACAAGCAACAACCAAAAAAACAAAAAATTGAACTATTACACACAAGATGAAAATTAAAAAATTATTTACAAGAAATGAAAATTAAAAGATTCCAAACCAAGTTACTTTTGACGTTTCAATTGTTAGTATCCACAATCGTCTTCGGGTGATAACTGAACTTCTTCCTCAAAGATCTGACTTTTAATAGGTCATTCGAGTGCTTTTACCTACCCCCTCTCTCCGCTGGAGAGAGGTTTTGGTTGTTGCTTATATTTTATTTCATTGTTATTTCAGTTTTTTTGCTTAATATAATTGTTATTTTTCAGCTTATCTTTTAATTTTTTACAGATTCTTTCCAGGATTTCAAATCTATATCATATTAAACAATGGAAGTCTGAACTAATGAAATGCACCACAAAACATTGTCAACCACCGTCAAGTAAATGGGTGAGTATGTTATAGGAAGAGCTAAACATACAAGATTTCTAGGTGTTCATATAAATTTCAGACTAAAGCTTGATGAACATGTTTCAAATTTAAATAAAAAATTGTCCTCTGGATGTTATGCAGTAAGAGTAACATCGAATGAACTTGGTCTTTCTTCTGCCAAGGTTGTGTACAATTCCATAGTGAAATCCCACTTAATATATGGAATCCCATTCTGAGGGGTGTGTAATATGAATCTCATAGACTCTGTTTTTGTACTACAAAAAGTGCATTAAAATAAATGTGCAAAGTTCGAGATTCCTTTAAACCTCTTTTTGTTTGGAAGCGGAATGTCTAATTAAAAAAACAAATTCACAAATTTGACACTACTTACACACATCCTGCCATGTGTGAAGCAGGCAACATTAAACTCCAGACTGACACTAATTGAATATTCAGTAATTTATGGAGGCAGTAAGATGTTCAATCCATTATCAAAACACATTAAAGAAATTAAGTTCCGTAATACATTTCAGAAAAAGAGTAAAAGCTCTCCTGTTGGATAAACCCCATTATGGTTTACAAGAATTTTATAATGATGCATTCTAACTCAAGCTTGTTTAAATATGTTGTAAGATGTTTCTCATGTGCTAGATTTTATATATTGTTTTAGGTATGAGACATTCTAGTATAATGTCGGTATCGACTTATTGATTCATTTCTTCTTTCTGTGTGTGTATTTTTTAGTTTACCTCAATTTAAGATTGTTTTAGGTCTTTACTTTGTCAACAAGATTTTGTATCTTTGACCAATAAAGCATATTCTCTCACATTGAAATTGATAAGGATCCTTGCACTATAGCGTTTTCAAGATATTTTTGAACACTGTAAATTGAGATAGCTAGTTAAGATTATACAAATCTGTGTTTTGAAAATAAAAGTTGGACAATATCAACTTATATTTGAAGATGTCTCTATTATGATATTCTTCTAGTATATTGTGTTGGACTGTGCAATATACATTTGATTATAATAAGCTATATTTTATTGTATTGTTACTTTGATAATTTTTCCATGTAATTTTGATGGTGGTTTTTGTTATACAAATTGTTTTGAATATTTCTGTACTGCAATAAGGTTTATTCCACATAATAAAAAAATAGTTCATGGTATACTTGAATATAACATTTTACACAGGTTATAAGAAAAGATTAGAAAAAGTGAAAGGATGCTACACCAAATTTGTTATGGGAAATTGAACTTGTCTCGCTATGGAACTGATTCAGGTGAGAAGTTAAGAATAACCAACCTTCAAACTCTTGAGAATAGGCGTAAACTGTGTATAATATTTTTTTTTTCATAATTATGAACAATGACATTGATTGTTCATAATTCCATAACAACTCATAATAGTTAAGCTTTTTTATTTGTGAAATCATCGAAGTGTTTATGAATGTACTGCTTTCACTAGTTGACTGCTAAAAAAATTACAATGAAATACTTTTCATTCGGGAAGGCAAAACTTGATGTGATGTAGTACCATTTTTACCATTTCATACACACGAGATTTATGTTATATTTTGCTTGAATTTATTTCATACTGGGTCCAATATGGTTCACAAAATGAACAGTATTAAAAATAGAAAACAATAGAACTGTTGAGAGAGTGAAGTCAACTATGTAAGGACTGACCAAATTTTTCTACTGTCTCCCAATATGATGAGGAAAGGGAGCCTTCTCGAACCATATGCGCAATTAGTCAAATTGTTACACAAAATAAATAAATTGTCAAAAGCAGTAACCCAAGACGGTTAAATAGTTGGTTTTAGAGTGATCTCCGACAAGGCAGGCGACGCACTGGTCTTCAAGAAATATATCGCTGGTTGGGCATGTTCAGAAATCAACTTCAACTCTCTCATTTCATGAAACTAAAATCATGTATTGAAAATAAGAATTTGAAGTAACCATATGCATATGCCTAGAGAGGGTAATCAATATGTAAATTAATTGAAATATTATATTGAAATTAGGAAAAAAATCATTATGTTTATAAAATATAACCTTAAACTAGTAATGAGTTGATATTCAATAGTATTTTTTTCATCGAGTCTTTTGTCATTTTGTACCATTTGGAATGTTTTGATATCTATTTATAAATAAATGAATAATTTGATACTGTCAAGTCAGAAGTTGTCAGAAATGGGTTTGAAAAACTTTCGACACATATATGAATGGTTCCACTGAAAACCCATGAGTTAATTTATTACTTATGAGTCAAGTCTAGTGTACAAATCCATCTTAAAGTTAGTAATGCAGTTGACCCCATATTAAAGTTAGTAATGCAGTTGACCAAAGTGGCCATGATGTATGCAATGCACATTGAAAATATATTGAGATAAAGGGAGTTACAAATTGGTGTAAAATCAACTCACCGTGCTATTTTCTTTCACATGTACATCAATATGGTGCTCGATATCATGTTCGTCATTTCTCTCAACAACGACCTCATGCAACTTCATGTCCGCTAAAAATTTCGTGAATCCCTCCAAAGTCATTTCTTCGCCATTACCATACATCATGAATATTTTCCTAATGTAATCTTGTTCTGTTTCACTATTTACATCACTATTATAGCTGTTACGTTTCACCTTCCTGTTACTAGGATATCCCAATTCGATAGCATTGTCATCATGAGCAGTCCCGATCGATACTTGGTTAAATTTTTGTTTTTCTCGGGATGTAATTTCAAGCTGTTCGATAGCTTGTATATTCTTCGGATCATAGTAATTTTTGTGGCGAAATATGTTCTCTTGTCTGGTGGCAGCATGAGAAGCGCAAGGCGAGTGTGTTGCACAAATGAAACAGAAAATGCATACAGATAGTACATGCCGGGACATTGTTACAGGAATCTGAAACGGAAAGCAGTATGTAGCTATACCATAGTGCTGAGGGACCAAAAAGACCAAAACACATGTCTATTGTTTGCTTTTTTCTAAATGCTGTATCTAATAACATTATTTCTCATAGAATTTTGTTTAGATTGAATATGCCTGAAGAAGCTATTGTATATTGAAAAACGGTTTATGAATTATTTAGTGAAAATATTATGAAGTGTTACTTTAATATGTAAACAATATGAGCAGAAGTTGCTAGGGGTAGAATCTAAAAATTATATTTACCTTTTGATTCATACACATACTTTCAATGAACCAATAATTGTGAATTCAGCTCACTGAAAACCTGAAACACAAACATTTAAATAAAATACAAAACACAATTCAGGTAGACTTATCACTTCTTATAGGCAATAAAAAAAAACACTATCAAATAATATTTGAGCCACCTCATCAAATATTTAACCCACATAAACCAAAGATTCATAAATACTTTCAACAATTCAATAATGTACTCATTTTAAAATCATTAACTCAAGAGACAATATATTTATCAGTGCTTTTAATCTACAGCAACATTCATAAATCAAATGATAACAATCAAACAATCCAAAAAATTCATAGTATTCAAATAGGATAGAGGTTGATCCTAAAAATTCAAAGTAATTCACAATGTAATTCATTTTTTCAGTTTTGGTTTCAGGTTTCATATTGGCCAATCCACTTAGCATCTAGAAGTACATTTTATTTCTGATAGTGCAACTAAATTATTTGCAAAGGAATTTTCAACTGAAAAATAAAATCTAGGATTCGAAAATATGAACAGTTTTTGATATTTGAAAATAAATTGTAGACCAAGGTTTTCGTCCTAAATCACGAATCAGGATTAATAAAGAGATGAATAGGATATCGGCTTCAAAATCTTCACTTATGCCATGACCATAAATGAAGAAATGCTTGCTGGGCAGATTAATTAGACCATTTTTTTCCGAATGATTTTGTCAGCGTACACGTATTTTAAACAAACTTTACACCAGTTCATACCTCAAAATCAGTGTTTGATTTTATGAACTATACACTTTTTTTCATCTTCCACCACTAATTTTGTTCTATTGAAATTTACTCAAATTCTCTATTTTCAGTTTGGTACACCAAACCAATTTTCTCTGTTCTGGTCACCAGTGACGTTATAATATAGAATGTCTATTGAAAAGAGAACTTCAACTTCAACAACTAAAAAAAGATGTCGAGATTCACGTCTTGCCATTTACGTCACTCATACATTTACTCAAATTATTACTTAGGCTACGCCCAATTCTTTTTTTTTTTCAATGAGTGACATTATCAGTAGGATCATCAAAGTAAGTTAGAGTAACATACTGTTTAGTATCATTTTTTGAAACTGGTAGACCTGGTTCAAAGCTTGTTTCTGCAAATTTATAGAAATAATTAAATCAATAATTTTCTCATCGTAACCGTTGTTAAAAGCATATGTTTTATGAAAATCAGTTCTCATTGAAAACTGCTTTCTGAAAGTGGAATATTCAATAGTCTGTGAATCATAATATTTAATGTTATTTTACATAGATATGGATGTATAGATGAATTGTGTATAATGATGTCATCAGTTAAGATGTTTAATGGAAAATTGCTTCCATCACAGTCGTGAATTTAATGGGTGAATGGAATTAACAAATTCGATAAACTTACTCAGCTATTGGTCTGTACTAGTAAACCAGATTAGGATAAAATCTTGACATATGTAGTAGTATATGAAGAATCGGCGATTGGCATGGATGTTATTCTCTAGGTCGTCTATGAAAATTTCAATTAACAAGGGATTCATGGAGTTACTCATTATTATATCCTCGTTACAAAAATAAAAATTTCAAGCTAGGCAAATATTTAGTGAATCTAAAATTTTCTGTTTGAATATTGGATTAACATGGTTTTTGTCTGAAAGACGCTCAACTAGCCCAATTGTTTCTATTGACGAAATACTAGAAAGCAAATTTTGGCCATCAAAAGATATTAATTTAGATTTGTCGGAAAGAGTTATGTTCTTAATGTTATTTATAATGAACCTTTTTCCTGAAGTAGGAAAAATCACTCAC
>WOGO01007661.1:0-11030 GCA_015342085.1 Leptinotarsa defecta
TATATATTTACTGATCAACTGATCTGTCTCAATGAAATTAACGAAATTATGTGGCACAACCATTGACCAAAATATGAAGTTTTCATTTTCAAAAGTTTCTAAGATATCTACAACATCCCATTCCTCCGAAACTAAAGATTGTTTTATATTTTTTCATAGGACCTATTCTTTATAAATTATTGGCAGTATTAAAAAAACTTGTATACTGACTGTAACTGACCCAGTTTTGTACCTTGAGAAACACCATTCGACAAATCACCATTATATAATTGTGGTACTCAAATCCATTATCTGCCATCGATGCTTCAAGTAGGAGTAGTCTGAACAATAAGTATTATTTCATTTACATCGTCACTATTCCATTGCCAACAATTGCAGATGACTGAACATTTCATGGAACATATGTTCAAAAAGCTATTTCTCTCTCTCTCTCTCTCTCTCTCTCCAGGATTTAATTCATTTCCCAAATCAGATAGCTTTTGCAGGCCACCAGAATCGACAATAAGTTCTTGTGATCATTGAAAGATAATGTACAGTCACATTCCTGAAAGGGAAGTTGCGGTTGAAAGGTCTGGAGGTGAGGAGACTGTAGACTAAGAATAATAGTTATGTCAGGAATAATTACTATATATAGATTTTATCATTTGATGAGGGTTGGCTATATAAGTTATAACGCTTGTATTAATTCTATGTGAATTGAGAAAATAAGTGATACTGGTTGGTTTTTTAATTACTATTTGTAACATTCATTTACTTAGTAAAAAATCAACATGCTTTTTCGCCGGAAGAACTGATAGAGAATTGAAGGAATTAAAGGAGGAAATAATGAACAAATAAATCCTATTTTCACGAACTATGAACCATTTGTTTCGTAAGAATTGATAATGTATAGAATTATATCGAACAGATGTGTTCGAATTTGGAGCCATTCTATTATATGTTTATACAAAGAACTAACGGCAGCACACTTTTTTCCATTTAAAATTGAATCCATTCGAATTAATCCAATGATGACAAATATCCTATTAACGATACGCGGCAATTTATGAAATTTCAAATGAATGAAAGCCCCCAGTACACAATCATATTATCATAATTGATTTAAATTACTCGTATCGAGTGAGTATCTTGCCACATTGTAGAAATTACGATCCTAACTTCCATCCCTTTACATTATAAAAAAAGCAAATTTTAAAAGAACCATTTAATATTCAAATACAAGTGACTTCCTTACCTTGACGACTACGACTCGATATACCGTTTTTAAATTGACTTTCTTTGAGTAAATAATCTGAAATCGAAGTCCCCACTTCGTTAATTTGACGTATAGCGTTACCAAGTTTCCGTTGCAGTTTTCAGCAAAGAGATCGACGAACGCCGTCGGAAATGAGAAAAATTCGAATCGTTTGAAACTTGTAAAAGTCTTTCTAGAAACTTCGGAGCCGAGGAGATTGCCGAGTTATCATATCGGGAATTGCCCGAGGCGATTGATTTTGTAAATTGAACTATCTCAACCACGAGAGACTATTCCGCCGAACAAGCTAATGTTCAGTAAGTTGAATTACCGTCACTTACTAATGAAGCGAATCGAATGAGCAGTTCCGTATTCTATGAATATCGAATGAGCAGATCCGTATTCTATGAATATCATCAAATATTTGGAAGGCGTCAACATCTTGAGCGATCATCAATATCGGAAACAAAGATCAACAGGCAACCTTCTATCGTATGTCACTCATATTTGTGATAACGTAATCGAGAAACATGGAGAATAAGAGCTGTTGCGCTTGATATTTCTAAGGCCTTTGACCGTGTGTGACATGAGGGTTTGCTGGCCAATCTTCGATGCTATGGCTTGTCGGATATTTTTGTATATCAACGACTTATTGGAAAAAACCAAGAATACAATATATTGCTTTGCTGACGACAGCACACTTGTTTCGTCATTCCATTTGGATTCCAGGACATCGTCTGCGGATGCACATCTTCATCGGCAGCAGGAGGTTGCATATGTTGATGAGGATCTAGAAGTGATTTCGAATTGAGGTGGAAGTAACCAGAAAATAAATGTCTCCGAACCGGATATAATAATGTCAGGACAGACAATTTCGCTTTCTACTTCGTTAAGTTTGTTGGGGCTTAAAATGGACATCAATATATCTTGGGACGATCATGTCGCTGGAATTGCAAAGGCTACTTCTCAAAAGCTTGGAACACTGTTCCGAACCAGAAAACTGTAGACACCACAGCAACTTTTGATGCTTTATAAAGCTCAGATTGGATCTTCTTTGGAGTATTGTTCTCATGTATGGAGCTCTACCCCCAAACATATCCTGAAGTTGCTGGATTCCATCCAGAAAAAGTCATCCGGCTGATTGTAGACGCAAGCGTCACGTGCAACCTTGTTAGCCTTTAACATCGAAGAAAGGTTGGAGATTTGTCTCTCTTCTATAGGTACTTTCACGGGAGGTGTTTAAGCGACTTGGCACATTTGATTCCAAAAATATGATTAGAAATACGCGACGGACTGTGGCTGCTCATCGTTTTGAGGTTCAACTCAGAACACCTCGAATGTCACTGTTTAAGAACTCTTTCATCTGGAGAACTGCGTTTATGTAGAATAAACTTCCTGAGAACGTTTTTCCAAATGGATTTAATCTACAGCGATTCAAATCCAATGTGAATCGCTACTTTCGCACAGGCATGGTTCTGAGAGCGCCTTAAGAATTTTTCTGTAGTGCTTGTGTTTTGTTCTTAAAAAAGAGATTCTGACTATTTCCGTTTATTTTTTTCGACTTTCTTTGGGTATTTTCACCTTCCATAATCTGAAATGATATGAAACTTTTAATAGAGAACTATATATAGAAGGTGTAGAAGGAGGCCGAAATCTGCCTCCGTCTTCAGAATTGAAAATATCTAACAGATTTTCAATTATTGAAACACACTTGTAGGCTGTTTGGCCACTCGTCAGTGCAATGTAGTCTCTATCATCAACATGAAGTCAATGATTTCCGATAATTGAAAATCGAATTCCTTCAAAGGAATTCCTCGAACTAGGCTGAAGCGGACAACAAACAACAGGTTTGTCATCGCACCATCTGCCTGTGAACGAGGTAGCCAACCGCATATCCGAAATTTGCCCAATTCCTCGTATAAGGAAAAAAACTTCACATATAGTCAGTGGGCATACTTGAAGACTGGCTATAAATCATAGGTGTCAGTCCATTAACCTACAGTGTAGGGAGTTGACAGGCCTGAACAAATTGTTCCTTCAGATGATTTGACATAAATGCATGTATTGTACATCCCCCCTCAAGTTCATATTTGATAGAAAAACTATTTTTTTTACTTGGGTGTAATGAAGGGGCCAAAAAAGTGAAAATGTAGTGTAACGAAGGGCGGCGCTCGTGTGCGTTTGTGAAAGATAAAATATAAAACAAAATAATATTGAATTTTTTTAGTGAACTTAATTTTTCGTGATTTCTAAACTTTTTTACACTTGCAACAGCTATGAGGTCAGCGGATAGATGTTTTTGTAGCTCCATATCTCATTAAATATTTATTCCACTATATCTAGTATATTAAAAAAAATATGCTAATGACTAACGAGGTCTTACCTTCTACCGTGTGATTCCTATTGATTGACAGAAACTTTTGTACTCTATACAATGATGCTGTTCATTTTTTCCAAATTTCAATGTTTTGCTTCTTTTCAGATTATCACTATATGATGTCGTTGAACGATTTTTGGAGAATTTTTCTCTAGGAATTTGAACTGAACCAAAGTGAATCCGAAACAGACCGAAAAATTTACCAGGCCATTGGCAATAAAAGTGTTAATGAACGCACTGCTCGACGTTGGATTGCGAAATTTCGTTACGGATATTTTAGCCTTTAATATCCGTTTCTGTTCAAAATCTGTTTTTCCGTTAATCAGCTGTCGCCCCCATACGAACAACAACTCTCAGAAGTTGAAAAACTTGTGCGAGCTAAGGACTAATCAGGTTTTATCTTTTAACGTGTGATTCCTAACACGGTTGCAGAATCATCCCAGCTTCAACCAGACAAATTCTCCCGAGAAAAATATCTGGTCGAGACGGGAATCGAACCCAAGGTCTTCCGATCGTGAGTCGAACGCACTGCCACCGCGGCCAATTCCACAAGATGAGCCCCGAAATGGTCGACCTACAGTAATCCAGGACGAGGATTTGAGGACCCTGATGAAAACTGACCCATCAAAAACGGTGCGTGGGATGGCGGAAGAACTGGGCGTTAGCTACCATTCGATTATTGTTGATTAAAACGTATTGGAAAGGTCGAAATGTGCCTCACGATTTGACGATCGACAGAAATTGTCACGTTCGAGGTTGAGATCTGTTGTTTTTTTGCTCTTGCGCAACAAAAAAGGCTCTTTTTTGGATGGGATCGTCATGTGTTACAACAGGAGACGTTGAAGAAAGTGGTTGGGCACCGATGAGCCACCCAGGCACTTCCAAAAGGCGAAAACCTACCAAAAAAAATACCATGGTTACCGTATGGTTGGCAGCTGCTGGTGTGATTAACTATAATTTTCTGTAACAGGTATAGTGGCCAGTGGCAGGTGTGATTTATATATTAGAACTTTCTGAAACCGGGCCAAACCATCACAGCAGACTTCTGTTGTGAGTAAATTGACTAAATGTACCGAAAATTGCGTCAGCAGCAGCCGGCACTGGTAAATAAAAGAGGTCCGATCCAGCTCCACGACAACGCTCGACCTTCACAAATCACCGTCCGAAAATTAAACAAATTGAGCGTCGAAGTTTTGCCTCACCCACCTTACTCCGCAGATCTGTCGCCAACCGAGAAACATCTTTTCAAGCACTTCGATGAATTTCTCACCGGTAGAACCTTCGCCAATTAGGACAAGGCAACAACGGCCTTCGTCGACTCCATCAAATCTGGAGCACACATTTTTCATGCTGACGGAATCAATCGATTTATGTTACGTTGGCAAAAGTACACTGATTCAAGTGACTCTTATATTTCAAATTGAATAAGTATTCACTAAACTTTCGAAACAACTTGTTCCCAAATAAAAAAGAGATATCTGAGTATAACTTTTTGTGAAGAAAGGAGTTTTGTAGTAACTGTAATTCATTAGATCCGGTTATAATCCTATGATTACTTGCTTTTTAATTTCTCTATATTTATAAAAAACCATAGGAGGTTTTGATAAGTAAATGGATGGAAAACCGTATGCAATACCGTACGCACAGCCATAACACCAAGAATACAGGAAGAAGAAAATTATCAATATGAATAAGTTTTACGATGTTGCCAAGTTCATATCAAACGCTAGCGACCATTGTTAATACTTGATTCTGAAAAAACTACTGACAAAAAAATTGTAAAAAATATAAAACAAGGAACATATAGTTTTCACCTATGACAATTTATTCGACACACCATGCCTTTAAAATGGATAGTAGCTGATGCCCGCAAGGAGCTGAAGTTTCGTGTACGAATATATAAATCAAACAAAGCCAATGCGCTTCCGGAGATGAATTTCATTTTTCAGAATTCCAATTACAGGTACAACCACGTATTGCTAGAAATTCGTGATTTCTGATGAGTGGATCGTAATTTGGAAAGATAAACACTTCGCCTATACCAATGGAAAGCGCAATGACCTGTTATTTTCTCCGATCAAATTCAATACAAACTTCAATACGTTCTCCAATACGAATATCATCTATTTGATTTTGCTGTTTGAATTATTAGTCAATAGTTGAAAGGCGCAACAAGGAAAACATGTAAAATACCAATTTCGCAAAAAGAATGAACACATTTTCAATATAATTAATGATTTGTTCATTCTGGAGAAAAACTGTCTTGAAAAACACTATTATGAAATTCAATTCGTTAGACGATTTAGTCGCGTCAATGAATATGAAAAAGTGTCAATTTTTGGAAGTCATCAAGAGCAGCTCACACTGTACGCAATACATATTGTTTAAACAATTAAAATAATTATGTTTCCACTGCAAGGAGTTTCTGATTTTGAAAAATAAAAAAACCGAGAAAATTCATTAAATCGGAGGGTTCCTGATGACTCGCGGGAAAAAGTTCACCGAGGCAACAAAATAGCCACACTTTTAGTATAATCAATAATTCGTTTGTTATAGGGCATGTTCTAACAGACTACATTTTTTTAATTACACAATCATAAGGTAACTAGCAACAGAATTGCCTCTACAGCATCAAAACAATGTTTCCCATGTCACTTCATCAGATGTGGTATTGTTATGTAAAATACGAACGGAACTACGCTTGGAGGATGGTCTCTGTTTATCCAAGCAAGCAGCATAGGGTGTAAACTAGGACCTATGTTCACGTCTCCGGTGGGAGAATTAGATGTGGCATTGCAAGTAAAGGACGAACTTAGTAGTCCTGAAAAAATAATCGTTAGCTCACAACAGTTCAATTATGATTTCTGAGGGTTTCTTCCACATGATATAATTTTAACAAGTCACTAAGTTGCTATAGAAATCAAATTGTTGAGAGGAATTCCATTGCACCGAAGCGAAACAACATTTAAAAAGCGATCAATGTCGTTTGTATAGGGTGTGTATGGAATAAAACAAAGATGAATTTTCAAATTGACATGAAATTTACTTCATTCGAAAGATAATCTTCTGGCATTATACTTCAAATGACTTCTGGCAGATGGCCGCCACGGCTGACTTGAACGTAGTCTAATCTGTATGTCCAATTTTCGATTACTTTATCCAACATTTGTGGGCCTATGTTGTCCTCCAAATGGTCAATCATTTCGGGCGTATCGGCGTAGACTAGCGACTTCACATATCCCCACATAGCGGCCTTAAATCGCACAATCTTGAAATAAATTCACGGGTCCCAAACGTGAAACTGTGCAGTTACCAACCGTTTCCTTCAATAAATCTATTGTGGAACATGTATGACATGTTGAAATCACAGCTCCTGCATGCACATCATGGTTGTTCAATTGATGAATGAAAAAGTTAGTAATCATGGAAACGTGGTTAGAAAACGTTCCATAGTTAATCGTCATTTTTGAGTATTCTAGGAAACTATTGGTTATAATTTTATACAAGTTGTTTCAAATTCGATCCTCATTATAGGAATCTCGGAAACTATGAGAGACACAAAGTTCTGAAATTCCGGAGATATCCGGATATACTCGAATATATTCTTTTTCGAATAATTTTTCGAAAAATCTATTCATCACCAAACGAAAAATTGGAGATATTGAAAAAAATTAATTCTTATCATAACAGGCTTTGATTTTGATGTTTCTAAATTTGACTATCAATTTGTTACACTCAATAAAATTTTGTTATTGTATAAGTCATTGAATTTTTGGCGAAAAATGGCTTTCACGAATGAAGAAACAAGAGATACGATACAAATTTATTACAAATACGATGGACATCGGAAATGTATTTAAACTTGTATCCCGAAAGACGATAAGCATATCGAACTATATTTAAGTTATTGGAGCAAAATCTCACCGAGTTCGGTTCATTTGAAAAGCCGAAGAAAAAATACGGAGACAGAATGGACCAGGAAAGTAAAAAAATTTGATGAATGAGGTATGAATGGGGTATGAATGGGGTATGGATGAGGTATGTATGAGGTGAGTTAGACATTGTGTCCTTTTCAATAAATATTAATAATTTGCAGATAAACATGAACCCCGGGAAATCTACACGTCAAATTTCCTCTGAAATGAATATTTGTCATATAAGTGCTCGGAGGCATCTAAAAAAAACGGTTTAAAATGTTACAAAATACACATATATCAAAAACTGCATCCATGTGATCTCGAACGGCGATTAGAACTGTGTAATTGGCTAATAAGAAGACTTGATTTTCCTGTTTTCCTGGAAAATGTAATTTGGACAGATGAAAGCACTGTTACGAATTGTGAAATATTCAACCAAAATAACGAACACATTTGGAGCATAAACAACCGAAGACAGAATTTTGGGTCCTCATTTATTTGACGGAATTCAGAATGGAGAAACCTATCACCAGTTTTGAATGTCGATTATCGAAGACTATTTGGATGATCTATCTTTAGCTGACTATAACAACATCTGGTTTCAAAATGATGGTGATCCACCGAACACTTCCAGACGAAAAAGAATGATAGCATATGATACATCATTGAAAAGTTAAAATCTGATTCTATTCAAAACAGAAAGAATCCAATGTAACGCCCATAAGAAAAAATAAAGTTGATGATGGTGGCCGGAAGACGAAATGTCCGATAGCAAATCTGAAAACACTATTATATAGCAGGGAAAAAGTGGCAACGTGGAAGTGCAATTTATTTTCGAATAATAAAGGCAGAAAAAATAAAAACCATTTTCCGTTAGTTAGTCAGGTAAATTCGCAACTATGCCTCAATTCAACCATTTTCGTATCTCTCAAAGTTTCCGAGATCCCAATGGTGAGGATCGAATTTGAAACACCCTGTATAAGGGTATAACTGGCAAAAAGTGATCACATTTGTCTCGAGAGCTTTGATCAGTTACAAAAAAATATTTTATATTGTTTTTGATCACTTTGAAATATCAACATTTATTTTCCTCCATTCAAGCAGTTGTTCAAATACAAATTATACCACCCGGTAAACTCGAGGTTTATAACACCACTTCAATCCATTTTTTTTGGATCGAGAATTCGTAATTTCCGCAGCAATACGACGAGAAGAAACAGACAAAAAGGAAAAATGGAAAATCGAACACAGAAAAGCTAGCGACATATTTCCACAACAATGTAACTTAGCGCATAAACGACTTCCGTTGTTCGTTGTAACAAAACAGAACGGCTGCTTGAAGTTTTCCGCGAGATATTTCACACACAAGCACAATTCTAAGCGGATTTTTTAATGAGGCGCTTTCTTTATGAAATTGTTTCGAGTTTTATTCAGAATTGTTTGGGCCTCAATTGTGTTGTTGTGACAGATTTTTTGAAGATAAATAAATATCAATACTGACTGACTTTTTTGGTCGTTGAAAAACTGTTCAGGCTTTACTTGAAAATTTAGACGAGTTACTTCACTATCAGTGACATCAAAGATTATGTAAAAATTGTAAATCAATATATTCCTAAATCTTTGGGATATTTCAACACCTAAAGCGACCATCAACATGATTTCCGGAAACACGAATCAACTCTTCAATCTGATACTTCTTCACCTTCTATAAATCAAATGAAATTATACCCAAACTAGATTAGAAAATGGGTCAATAAAAAAAATAAATACTGAGAAAATACACCTTGAATTTCAATGTACGTTAGAGAAAAGAACAAAAAGACTGTTTCAACTAAGCAAAGACAGTCTTAATTGAAGATATACTCACTGGACCCTGTAAATTTAGTGAATACCTGTACATAGTAGGGCTGTGCAAAGGACAGTAGGCAATGAAATGAAGGAATAGACACAGCTCGTCATGTAATGAATTATGTTCAAAAAAATATGATAAACATCCAAAAGCCTAAACAAGCTAGTACCGGAAACAAGAATGTTGGAATAGGTATTAAGCAATAAAAAACACTATTTTCACATTCACTACTCTAAAGATGGATTCACATACATAAATGTGTATTTTTGATAGTAATGCTCATAGATAAGATCCAAGCTTTTATGAGCAATCCTACTGTATATTATTTTTGTCAGGTTGTTTGCAAATGAATAATTATTATCAGTAGATATGATTTCACAATTTTTAACTCTCATTGAAGTTTGATGAATAAATTTAAATGAATTTTTTTTGCGTTTCTTTCACTGACAGAGTAATATTGATTTCTCTCTTATCGAACCTATACAAATTAGATTAATTTTACTTTATACTTATTTTACCTCATTCATTTTTATGATTGCTTTTTGAATTTAGCAAAAAAAGGTTAATTAATTATTACATTTTATACCTAGCCACTTGAACTATTGAATTTCTAAAGTTTTAGTTGCCATTTTTTTTTATCTCATCATTCAAGACAGCATTGCTTCATAATTAAACGTTTGGGTAGATTGTATTAATTTGTAAGGAACTTTGTCTCCAAACACATCATTTGTAATAATGATAATTATAATAATTTATTAAATCATTCATGATCACAAGTTGATATAGGATACTAGAAGACTAGACCACAACAATTATTTCGTGATCATTTCTCCACAGAAACAGGGACACTGAAGTCTTTATTGATGAGACATGGTTGCTTTGGACATTTTCTCAAATCAATAAATCTGATCAGAAAAATAGCAAATATACAGATTTTTAAACAACTTACCATTGATTCTCTTATTATTTTTCATGCCTAATCATAAATAATATAATAATATATAATATAATAATAAAGAGTTGAACTCAACATCGATTTTTTGTAATATAGATGTATTAATAAACTACATAATTGTTTTACTCAGAAAAACCATACTCTTTTTAGTTAGAGAAGATTTGAGTTCTTCAATTATTAACAGATTACAAATAACCCATAGTTCACGGGTTATTAGCAAAAATTGTGCAAAACAACAATTTTTGTGACATTTGACTTAGATTTCAAAAGTCACGTACACCCTAATGTAGGTTCTGTGACAACTTTCAGGATGTCAAAATACAAATTTACACGAGTTTATAGCTGGATATCTCAAATTCCAAGGTGAACTTACTAAGATCACCAGCCTATGTAGACACCGCTGTAAAAAAGCATCGTCTCCATAATACATTACAAAAATTTTAGTATTTATAATTGCTCACCTTACAAGAAGGATGAATTAATTATAATAATAATATTTATTCACCCATGTTGCATACAAAATAAAATTAACATTTTGAAGGTAATGATGAATAAATTGCAAATCCACTAAGGGTTTAACCCTGTGTGTGGTTAAATTAACAAATACAAATAATAAAATAATGTTACATATAACACAATCACAATTACTCACGTAAAACAATTTGTTGTAATAGCTAAAAAAAAAAAATATAATAAAA
>WOGO01007663.1:0-11029 GCA_015342085.1 Leptinotarsa defecta
CGCAATTATAATACGTAGGCTTTAGAATGTTCCTTTTTGTTATTTATAATTATTCACTCTTTCATGTTTTTTTCATACCTACTCGAAGAAAAAGTCAATAAAAGTTTAACTTCAATAAAATCCTATAGTTTATACAATTCATGACGTTATATAGACGATGAAACTTGATCGGTGTGGTAGTCACGGCTCGTGGCCTACGGCAACACGTCACCACCGAAAGGTAAAGATGTGGACGTGGGGTTAACAAATTGCCTGGGTGAATATCCTCCGGGTACAACAACCCGGAGGATTTTCACTGTCCTATATTGTCGCTAGCAAGAGAACAATGAAAAGAAAAGTTGGAAAAGTCACCTTCCATGAAAGCTTTCACCTTCAAACGCGAAATTGTCGTAAATGCCCAATATAGGCCTCTATCAAAAGCCAGGACGTTGTGGTTGATGATGAGATGAGTAGAACGGGATATCCACTGAGAATCATTCAACAAATCAGGATTCGTCAGCTGAACAGAACCAGAAATACCTATATGATAGACACCTGTAGCTTTCGCGAATTCTACCATCCTAACTGATCAGAAAACAATTCCTCTTTCTTCTGCTGCTTCTTTTCGAAAGATAGCGTTTCGGCCTATCAATATTTGCATGTTCCATGCATAACGGACCAATCTGAACAGATTGAAGTAATGGTATGTTTGGTTGTATCTGGTCAGACACCCCCAAAAGCTAAATTGGCTTAACTGACGAAAAATGAAACAGTTGATAGTCAAAATGTCATCAAACAGCTGACAATTAACACTCCTTGTGAACCTTATCAATAAACAGAACACACACATACATATGAATCACCCACGAAAATTCCATTGAAGACCACATCGGACGCCAAATGAGTAGGATATTTTCTTGGAAGTAATATTATTTACCAACTTTTAATCATTTCAAGATCGAGACTGGTATGCAGTAAAACAAATAACATTTTCCACAATAAGCAGAAATACAAGCTGTAACTCTTAAAACACAAATAGGACTATAACGTATGCAGTTTCAGTGAGAACAAGTTGAAAGCAGAAGAGTTATGAAGTATTTTGATGGTGAATCAAGAACTTATAATTTTCCTTGTAGTGATACCATGTAAAAATGTGATTCATCATTAAAGATGGTTTTTGAATCGAGATTAGTAATGGTATTTTTACAAGGTTTCTATGGATGAAGGTAGACAACCAACTTTACACATCTATGTTTGTTATATTCATGTTCGCTCAGGATAGGTCACCACAGAATGAAATATTTGTTGCTCTAAAGCTTCTTTCATGTATTAACAAAATAGAGTAGCGAAAATTTACATACAAACTGAAATAGAAGTTATGACTTTCAGAGAACGAAAATCAACTTTTCAATCTGTTTCTGAAAACAATCACATGGATTCTCTTCTCTAGTTTCGTAACACCTCCATACCAGTTTACCTGCATTAACTAGCCCCATATCCTCTTTGGACCCACGCTTAACTCAATTTCAATGAAAAAAAATGAACTCCCAACGCGATCACAAGTCTCTTTTCGTCCCCTGTCATCATATTCAACAAAAGTTGCGTATAAAACCACTCGCAAGCATAACGAAACCGAAAATATATTCAGGTCACAAAGAAATGCTTACCTCTGGGCATTTATGTCAAAGTAGTATCCCTTTTCCGGAATATAAAGGCAAAGACAACGTCGTCAGACCATTTCCCATTTCAGTTTTCCTCTTGGAAAGGCAGATAAATTTCATAACTTTTGACTTATGATAAGGTGGGTTCATATTTTGAAATGAACTTGAATAAAAAGTTGTGCGATGAACAGGAAATTCACACAGATGTAGTTGTCTTTCTGAGAAATATAATCACGAAATCGGCTCGAACAGTTTTCCTTGATGTATTAAAAATTGATAAATAATGTACAGGGTGTCCCAAACTCGAGGGACGAAAGCCGTAAGAGATACACGGTCGGTTGAATTGAGGCAAAGTTGCGTGATTTGATACGCTTCAAAATTATGTATTGGAATCTATAAAATTTCGAAATTTTTAAAAAACAGAAATGCGTGATTTCGTTTTCATTTTGTGGCTTCGTTTGGAAGGATATTAAAAAACAAAAAAAAATCGTATCAACATTTTCCATTCTACTACATGCAGTGCTCAGATTTGAATCCGGCACCTTCTTCAGAAACCATCATGAAATTCTTCCAAAACGAATTCAATGATATATCACGATCCATTATTTGAAATTAGTTTCGGTCTGAAATAACAATTTAATTTTTAATCAGTAGGCCATTCCAAAGCGAAATAAAAATGATATTGTTCCACTAAAACGTCAATATCAGTTGTTGTAATTACCATTTGTGGCAACTTGTGAAAGATATAAAGCTCAAGTAATAAACAACATGCGAAGAAGAGGCTTATGATGGCCACAAGATGGCACCGTTTTCCGTAATGCACGACTGGTCACAGCTAATTTGAATGAAATGTTCCCCAATACGTCGATGGAAAAACGAGTACCTGTGCAATGACCTGCTAGAATTTCAGACCTGAAATCTCTAGATTGTTTCCTAAGAGGTTTTTCCAAAAATTGTATTACATGTATTTTTTTAATTAAATCTCAAAAGACACGTTATGTTGGATGTGGAAATGAAAAGTTTGAATAAAATAACACTCCAATTGAAAATTGTCATTTAGGTCTATAGCCCCCTTTTATTTCAGTCAGTAACCCGGCAAATATTTCTTTGGCATGGCCAAATGGCAAAATAAAAAAAATGTTATTTTTGATCGAAAACCTTTTTCAAATAATGGGTTGTGATATATCATTTCATTTCGTTTTGAAAAACTCTACCGATGCTATATCTCCGGAAGCATTCAAAGTCTTCTAAAGTGGAATAAATCATTTTGAAGAGCACCAAATTTCGCAACTTTGTCTTAATTCTAACGACCCTGTATCTCTTACGGTTTCCGAGATCCCAATGGTCACCCTCGAATTTGGAATACCCTGTATATATTGATCTGATTATATATGAAACTGAATGTTACTATTGCCTCATACGGTCTAGCAATCGTTTCAGAATTTCTAAATTTATACATTCGAAATGTTTATGCAGGGTGTCGCCTAACTACGGAACCAAACTTCAGAGATTGATTCGCTAGATCGTTTCAAGAAAAAAATTCCTATTAACATATGTCCGGAGTTGATTCGTTTCTAGCTACATGGCGCTGAAGTTCAAAAAACGGTATTCATGAAATATTATAAATATCCATACACTGATTTGGTTACATTTTGCTTCAGTTGTTCCAAGTGATAAGGCGCTGATTTAGCCCTAACTATATTGAAATTATCGGGTCCAGTGACAGTCACAAATTGACCTCCAAACAGGTCCTCATTAAATTGAGGAAGATGAACCATGGTCTGTCAACCTTGGAGTGGTCTATTCTTCACAAGGAAAATTCAGGCCCTGGTCAAACATGGACCTTTGCTGCTGGGGAGGATGGGTTTCAGATCACATTTCGATTTTGAGCTAGTCTCATCCTGCCCTAAAACCCGGCCACCCTTCCAGCAGGCAACTACTCAACCAGGTCACTCTAATGTACCCGTTGGAGTAAACAAAGCGAGACCGAGTGGTAAACCATCTATGAGAAGGAGAGCAGTCAAACCTTTACCCAAACATAGGGGGTAAATCAGCAGCTCATGCTCTTTTCAAGTCTGTGAAACCAGTTGCTTCTCAGGAGAAGAAGACGGCTAAGGCCTCGTCGGGAAAACCTCAACATCTGAGCTAACTTATCCCTCGATCCTGAAAGGGGTGGGTGGACATGTCCGTAAGGACCCTTCATCTTCTTTCTCCCAGGGTCGAGGAGTTATAAGTTTCAGACAACACTTCGTTAACTTCAAATGCTTGCAGGCAAACTTACAACATGCTAAGGCTGCTCCACACGTCATCGGCAAAAACTTCAAGGACGAATCAATTGACCTTGCTTTCCTGCAGGAACTATGGACAAAAAATACAGACCGAACTGAGCAATATTCCTGGTGAGGTATTAGGGTGCCCCAAAGACAGACCATGTCTGGTCATCAGGAAAGATATTGATCATTGTTTGCTTACAGGCTTCTACAACCAAGACGTGGTATCCATCCGAATTTCCATATGGGGCAGGAACGGTAGATCGAATATTTTCGCTTGCTGTGCCTACTTTTCGGGAAATTCGGATACCGTACCGCCTCTATCCGTTAAAGGGCTTATTGACTAGAGCAAAAGGAACAAACTTCAAATCGTAATGAGATGTGGCACCAATTTACAACATACAGCGTGGGGCAGCCCGAATATAAACCATTGAGGTGAGTAACCCGTTGATTATAAACTAGGGGAAGGGCTGTCTGTAATTAATGAGGATTCTTAACCACCTTTTGTCACCAGCAATAGGCAAGAGGTATTAGACTCAACCATCAGCTCACATTCTCTAAGCAACAAGATACACTATTCGACTGTATCTACTGAAACTTCTTGTTCAGACCATAGATATATTCTGTTAAATATTGTAAGAGGTCTGAAACCACTAGTGCAATATCCTGACTCGGAGTCTACTGACTGGAGTAGTTATAGAAAATCCCTTCTGTCGCACTATGAGGACGGATCCATTACTATTCACAGCTGTGATGATATGAATACAATAGCGGAGCAAATCCACGAAGCAGTGATCTCATCCTATCATGATAACTATCCATTGAGAATCAAAAGAGATAACCATTACACTTCTTGGTGGAACAAAATCCTTGAAAAAGTAAGAAAAGTAGTTCTACGATTATTCAATCGAGCTGAAGAGTCAGGTAACTGAGAGCTTTATGAAATACCTCTAACGACATACAACATGGAAATTAGAAGTGATCGATATAGTTTATTGTATGATTTTCACTATAGAGGATTTTACAAAAACCGCGACACGTGTTTCGCTATACAATAGCTTTCTCAAGCGTACACTAAATTTTACTTCAAAATTACAACTATTTCATACTTTAACCTACTTTCTACTTGTATGCCTACTTTTTTCTGAATTAATCTACTTAAAAAGCTCAGATATGAATTCATTAACTGAATGAATGAATTAAATTCCTCGACAGTAACGTAAATAACTTTTTTTCACCGGAAAATAAACAGATTCGAAAATGGCGAATTATTCAGTTCACTTTGATCGTTTATAAGATATTGAGATTTTTTGAATTTGTTCATTTCCATACTCTTAAACAGATTGAGTTTCAAATCTCAACACTATTTCTGTGTTCCTTCATGCTGGGTTCAAAGGTTTTTTCAGTTGGACATGACCCACATGATAAATACATTCCCGATTTTTCTGAAACTGAAATTTTATCTTTGTTATTCTTAATGTTATTCAATAAGTTATTGTTGTCTTTGGAAGCAATATTTACACTTTTGTTGTGCAGAAAATCTGAAATATTTTAAGTAGCTTGGCCAAGAAGATTAAGGTTCTATAATTTTCATCCTAATCTCTTCAAATTGGGTAAACTTTCTTCAAAGCTTGGCTGAATAACTTTTCTGATGATAGAGAATGTATTAGACTGCTATCGTAATCACTATTGACGGTTATTTGTTCAATTATGTTCAGTTCTTCATTGAAATTCACATCTAATAAGGGAATATTTATCAGCCTGTGGGTCATAGTGTTGAATGCTGCTACTTTGTACTAATACAGGTGCACGAATTATGAATGATAATATCTGTATGTGCTGGTTCACGATTAAAATTAATCAACTGTTCGTTTTTTCCCGTCAAACAAACCAGAATATCATCCACATATCTATACCAATACACGAAACTTCTTACCAGTGGGTTACTGTGTATTATTCTCTCCAAATCCTTCATGAATGGGATGAAGTGGGATTACCATGATGAGACCTTGGCAGGATGGGTAAAACATTGCTTTGAATTGGAAGTACAGAGACAGGCTTGTCTGATTATCTATGGTGTCATTAGTTCCACACCGTCAGCGGCCATGGAGATCCTTCTGGAACTACCTTTTCTCCACATTTTTCTGACAAGAGGGGATAGATGGACTGCATATAGACTTGTGCACATATAGTAATTTTCTCGAGTAGAGAGGACTGGATCCTCCGGAAGAAGGAAAAATTAAGAGCGGATAGTTGTTGCTTCCCAGATGGATCAAAAACACCTCCAGGCTCCAGTGTTTTCAGTTGCATATATAGGACAGAGATATCAACCTGCCCATGGACCTATACGACTGTATTTCAAGCAGAAATATATGCTATCAAATTGTGTGCGGAGAGATTGGTAGAATTCAACCTCACACACACGTCAATAAAAATATTCACGGACAGTCAAGCGGAATTGGAAGCTCTTGGTTCCCACCGAGCAACGTCTAACTCAGTAGCAAATTGCCAAAAACCACTCTCCCCAATAAAAAAAACCTAACAAATCGCCTCTGGTCTGGATTTCTGGCCACACTGGTCTGGATGGCAATGAGGCTGCTGACTCCTTCGCAAAGGAAGGTGCTCCAAGTAGCTTCATCAGACCAGAACCTGTCATTAGCATTGCTTTAAGTTTTGCAAAACAAATATTGAACACCTGGATGTCAAGAAGATTCAAAGACTTCTGGCAAAATATTCCATGATTGAATCACTTCATGGCGTTGATTCACCCTTCGGAGCTTGAAACCAAACAGTAGTTGGACTACAGAAGGGATAAATTACGATGTCTAACAGTCCTCCGTGAAGGTCACTGTCGTCTGAATCATCATATGAAGAGACTCGGAGTGCCGGAGGACAGTATGTGTCGCGTCTGTTTGAAAAATGATGAAATAGCAGAGCGTATACTTCATGCCTGCCCCGCTGCGGACCGAATCAGGTTTTCAGAGTTCAGTAGAACCACACTTTTACCATCTGACCTGAAAGATCATTCACCGTATAAATCAATCGGCTTCGACAAGAAGCTGGGTTTATTTGATCGACTCTCCACCGTAACCCTTGCGGGGACCCACCCACTTTTGTTCTATCCTAACCTAAACCAGGTATAGAAGTTGAGTAGATCCTTTAGGTAACTATGATTACTATGATGAAGTACCTATGTGGTATTTATCACTTATGATTACGTGGGATGTATGAAAATTAGAGTATATAATAGAATCAACTTCCATCATGTCATTCTATACGAAAATAGCTATTCTGATAGCGAAACATGTCGTAATAGATTTTTTAAAATGAAGTTTGTGAAGATCAAATCGTTAGGTGTAGTTTGTGAAATAACTATGAATCTTCTTCAAGTAACAGCTGAAACAATCAGAAAATAATCGTTATCATCGACACAGGTTAGTACTGATTTTTATCCATTACAATACCTGAGAGACAAGTGTGGCAAGGAAAACAGATATTGATAGTGGATCCAGCAGTGATAATGAACATTTTCTCAGGGGAACTTATGGAATCTCTTTCATCTATACTCAACTGAAAAATAATCTCAGTCAATATGAGAATCAATCTGCAGCTGTGGGTTGAACATTTGATACTGAGGTTAGATTTGTTTTCATTTTCTAGTGTCTGATTCAGATTGCCACTAAAAAAATATATAATTTTCTGACTTATTCTGAAACTTCATGAAAAATTACTGAATCAGGAGTTGAAGATCATTCCATAGGATTTAAAACAGTGACCATCTTAAATTAAATTTTTATCCATGTCATTATTTTTCGAAACTTTACTTCAACATGACATGCCGCTCAAAAAATGGAATCTAAGCAATATATAAAACAATATTCAATGAAGTGCATAAATATCCTTGAAATATCTTCAATTGGCTACGGGTCATATAAAATATGCCGTTGTCGTCTGGCTGTGTATATCAAAAGCTGATTTCTTTATATAAAGAATGGTCCCTATTATAAGGCCCTTAACGTTCGAAGTAACCGTACTTGAAACGACAATTCTGAGAAATCTAGACAGCTTATGATGGAAGTTATTTCGGAAAACAAGTGAGTCTCTTATTGCTGGTGATTTATTTTCTTAATACCAGAAAAAGCTTTCATTTGGATCCATTCACTTTCCGAAACAAAGAAAAAACAAGTACATTTAACAAATCTGAGCACTCATGAATTTAGTCTTATTTGTTTGTTTGTCACTATAAAGTCTCAAATCATAGAACGTATCCGGTAGTTTTTTAGTTATTCGCTTTGAAAAACACAGATAGACAGCCACAATAGTTATGATCGACAAACTGGACTTACATCAATATATTATGTAATGGAGAATTTAGTACATGAATGATATACCTACAGTCTTGAGAAGTTGAAGATTATGACTTCATAACATTTTTTATGACAAAGAAAACATCAATTATGTGACTTTTCCTGTTGAGTTTCACACAGTATGAAAACCCTTGAAGAAGTTGGATAGCGAAACACGGGTTGGAGTTTTATGAACTGTCGGGTGGGAATTTCACAATGAAATGTTATTTGAATTGTCTTCATGGATTCGAGAAATTAAAACGAGTTTACCCCTCCAAATGAATCAATGAAAAAAATATGATTATTCATATACAATTTTTATGGATTAGCCAATGAACAAGAATGTGCATTCGTTTTTCGAAAACGTATTTCTAGCATATTTTTCCGAATTAGTTCAAAAATATAAATCATCCTCGCTTTGAACACAATATGCGATATTCAATGTCAAGAAGTACAATTCTCATCAGTCATGACGTTATTACAGAACGGTACTCAAAATTACTCAAAATGGTTACACTTCGGTGTGTAACTATTTTGAGAAAGCGAAAACATTCACTCCAGATCAAATACAATTATTTACGAACGAAGCACCTGACGAAATAAATATTGCGACAAAGGTAAAGACAGGCCTGAAGAAGCTATTGTATAGCGAAACACGTGTTGCGTTTTCGTAAAACTGTTTAGTGAAATCTCACGATGAAGTGTGTCTTCAATAGGTTATGAATTTTCATCAAGTATCGGTCGATTCCATCACATATACATAAAGAATGTATAGAGTAGGTACAAACTGAATAGAAAATAGCTATTTATATTATGAGTGTTATTATCATTATTATTTATTATTACACAAATAGGGATACAAACAGAATAAATCCAAAAAATATCATCATTTCACATATGAAAGATAGTGAGTAAACAAAATATAAATGCTAAGTACATAACACCATATAATAATAAATATTAACAGAAAACTAAATAAACAGTATATGAAAAACCTATTACTAATTATAAATAAAAATAGATTCCACATACTTTTCAAATCTAAGGAAAGGTAACCTCAGTTTTTCAATATCATTGCTATGGATGAATTGCAAAGGAGAGTTTTTTCCTGAATTGGTTTTTCTAAGTGGGGTTACAAAGAGATCATGATTTCGCAAGTCTCTGCAAGTATTCAATGAAATTTTTGTTATCAACGTAGGACAATCGACACGTTTATTGAATAATTTTTACAGCATTAATATATCTGACATTTTTCTTCTATGTGTAAGAGACAACAAAGAATACTTTTTGTAAACTGGATGGAAATTTCTATTGATTATAGAAATGTCAATTTTGCGCGCCAATTGTTTGATGAATTTATTTTCAACACTTTCAATTCTCTGTTGGTAAATCGAATATTGTGTACTCCAAACGACAGATTCAAAGTTCAAACGACTATATACATAAGAGTAATATAGATTAGGACGAGTTTTTGCATTTCTGAAATGTCTTGTATTTCTTATAAGGAAACCCAATAAACGGTTACGCATATTAACGGTCTTCTCAATGTGGGATTTAAAAATCATTTTGGAATCCATTATCACTGCCAAATCACGTACTTGATATTGAAAATCAATGGGATTTCTATTTCCGGTGAAAGTTATTTTGTAACATTTATCGAGATTTACGTATAGGCTACTATTGCCACAGATTTCTGCAAATGCTTCAAAATCATTTTCCAATCTCTCACAGTGCTGGATTTCTTTGATGGTTCGATAAATCTTGAGGTCATCGGCATATAACTAAAAGTAGGAATGTTAAAATACTTCAATAATATTGTTAATATAAATCATAAGAAGTAATGGTCCCAAGTGACTCCCCTGTGGTACACCTGATGTAACCACAAAAGTTTCTGACTGGTAACCGTTAACATCCACAACTTGATGCCTTCCTGTAGTGTATGACGATATCCGCACCATAAGATGCTTATCTATCCCGTCTTTCAATGATCAAGTTGTGACTTATTTCATCACAAGCCTTGCTGAAATCCGTATAGATCACATCCACTTGCATCTGATCATAACACATAATCTGTAAACTCGATTAAATTAGTATCGATGGATCTATAAGGGAAAAACATGTTGTTGTACTATTATTTTATTTTGTGTATGATCTAAAGTAATTCTATGCATAATTTTTCCAAACAATTTTCTGGGAATGCATAGTTTGCTGATGGGTCTATAATTCTTAACGTTACGATTATGACCACCTTTGAGGAGTGGCTTGACGATAGAAAATTTCCACTTACTAGGAAATCTTCAGGTCTTTAGGAATAAATTATAGATGAGAAAAAGAGGTGGTATCAAGTTCACTCTACATTTTTTCATAAATATACCTGGTATGCCATCCGGACCAGGACACTTCCGTATATTTATATCATTAATTGCTTCAGAAATTTGCTGTTCAGAAATGCTAACAGAGAAGTCAAGATTATCATTAAGCATTGGACGATCATTTGCAAGCGGGTCGTGAATATATACACTTTTAAAATATTTAGAAAATAATTCACATATGCCTTCTCCGGTGTCTGCTTAAAGATTGTCTAAAAATACTAATTGAGATATATTTGAATTATTTTGTTTTTTTGTTTTTATATACTTCCAGGAACTTCTAGAATCAATAAGGATTTCATTTTCGATATTATTTATATAGTTATCGTAAGCCCTTTGAATCAACCGTTTGGAATGTCTACGTAATTGAGAAAAAAGTTGATACAGATGTTGTCCTCCATATT